>BQNB010014111.1:0-75804 GCA_026074375.1 Tanacetum coccineum | reverse complement strand
CTTTCCTCATTTTGAAAACCGGGTTGCAGTCTGAAATAACTGCAAGCCATTTAGACATGTTTTGAAAAGTTTAAACTTCCGTTCGAGCTTCATTTAAAGGCCTGTGTCATTATTGAATGACATTTTTAGGTCCGTAAATGTTATCGATAAACAAAAGACATGTCTTGGAATTTTTTTTTTGATTTTTATGGATTTTTGTAGGTTTTATATTTTTGTATTTTCTTTTTGAAGATAAATATGTACATATTTACATAGGATACTTGAAGCAAATCTGTGACTCATCCTTATCATCCTGAAGATGTTTGAGTGTCTCTGGCTTCATACTCTTCATGCCAAGCCGCGGGAGAATGAATTCAAATCGTTTTCTGGGCAGTGCCTTAGTGAATATATCCGCCAGTTGATACTCTGTCCTCACGAAATACAACTCAACCACTTCTTTCTCCACTTGTTCTCTGATGAAATGATGTCGGATGTCGATGTGTTTAGACCTGGAGTGCTAGGCGTTGTTGCAGCATAGAGCTATGGCACTCTTATTGTCACAATACAGAGGGATGGGATTGTATGCAAAGCCATAATCCGATAATTGAGACCGCATCCATAGGATTTGGGCACAGCACCCAGACATCGCAATGTATTCAGCCTTTGTAGACGAGATAGATCTGCTAGTTTGTTTCTTTGATGACCAGCTAACTAACTTATCACTAAGGAACTAAGCGCTGCTAGATGTGCTTCTTCGAGTGTCTTGACAACCTGCATGATCTGCGTCTGCGTATGCTGTTAGTGCCATGGCGGTGTCTTTCGGATACCAAAGACCCATATTTATAGATCCTTGGAGATATCGAAAGACCCGTTTAACTGCTTCAAGGTGCTTTTTAGTGGGCTTAGATTGATATCTAGCACACAGCAAAAACAAGGTCAGGTCTACTGGCTGTGAGATACATCAGGGATCCAATCATACTGCGATATTGGGTCTGATCAACAGGGATCCTTGAGAGGTCCTCATCCATTTTTGTTCGCTCCACCATTTTATGAAGATCAAATTTCTTTAAAATCTCATTAGCGTATTTAGATTGATTTATGAAAATGCCTCTAGGATTCTGAGAAATCTGTAAGCCTAAGAAAAAGGATATTTGACCCATCATTGACATTTGAAATTTAGAGCTCATTTTATTAGAAAAACGGTCACAGTCTTTGGGGTCGGTCGAGGCAAATATGATATCATTAACATATATTTGAACATGAAGAGTGTGTTTGCCTGTTTTCCGAATGAACAAGGTTAGATCGACTACACCCTTGGAGAATCCTTGAGCCAGAAGAAACTTCGACAAAGTGTCATACCATGCCCGGGGTGCCTGCTTTAACCCGTAAAGAGATTTCTTCAGACGGTAGACATGATGTGGACGATCTGGGTCAACAAAGCCTTCTGGTTAGCTCACATAGACTTCTTCTTTAAGCTCGCCATTTAAGAATATAATTTTCACGTCCATTTGATAAACTGTCATGTTTTTGCTGGCAACATTGGCAAGAAAAATTCTGATAGCTTCAAGTCTGGAGACCGGGGTGAAAGATTCTTCAAAATCAAGACCTTCTTCTTGACGATATCCTTTCGCGACTAGACGTGCCTTGTTTTTCAACACGTCACCATACTCGTCAAGTTTTACCTTATAAATCCACTTGAGAGCAAGGTGAATTAAATGGTGATGATTGAAAGAAGCTTCTAACTGATTTTGGGCCTAGAATCTTCATCCCATAGGCTATAAATACCCTCACATCATCACGCACAACAACCCCCTCAAGGAAGTTTAGTACTTTTAGGTTTAGCTTAAATTTCGTTTTTTAGCTTAATGTAATTTTTCTTAAATGATTTGTAATTTCCTTTTCAAGTAATGTGATCAAAGTTTTAAGTGAATGAAATTCAGTGTTTACATTTGTCATAAGCTCTCTCTCTTTTTCACCTATAAGTTTTCATTTTTCCATAATTGTTAAGCTAAATGCTCATAAGCTCCTATAAGCTCTTACTAGCTCTCATGAGTCTATAAGCTCATGATTTGAGCTTAACTTGGTCTTAATCTTACTTAATATCTATAACCAGTTAATTACCCTAACTATTGGACTATTAAGCTTTTGGAAGGGGAGCTAAACATGGATGAGCTCCCATTGACTTATACTAGCTTATCTCTGATTTGGATTAAGCTAGAGCCTGTAAGCTGGTATTTAATTTTGCTTCTGTTATAGCTGAAGCTTGTGTAAGTTTCCTATTTAAATTCCTTGTTCCTTTTCATTACTAGCTTAATATTTGCTCACTTGCTTATTAGTTGTTCTTATTACTTAGTTGTTGCTTATTTGTGCTTTTCATCATCTAATTGTGCTTATTAATCATAATTTTAATCTGTTTTAGCATAGTTAATGTAGATCTTTAGATTTCCATTTCTGTCTTTAAATTTCATAAAAAACAAAAATATTAGTTAGTAATTAGTGGTAGATCTTGATTTTAGCTTAAGTGACTGTTGATTTATGTTTATTAGGTTTGTTGTAAGCTTAATGATATCTGGTAACAAGGTTTAGTTAGCTAATTTTCAAAATCATTAGTTTAATCAAAACTGTCAAAGTATAAAGGAGTGTTTGGTTTAAAGTGGTTTGACCTTTAAAAGTCAAAGGTTTTAGATAAAAGTTTTTGGTTCAGCTTTGATTAGGTCTAAAATGGTTAGTTAAACTAATTTTTCAAGTTAGATTGCAAAATTTCAAAAGTTTGAGCTCTTTTAATCCTTCCTGTACCAGGGGAGGATAGTGTTTTTAGCTAGTTGATTGGTTTTTTAACCAAGCTTTAAGAAGCTTGGTTTTTGTTATTTTAAGTGTTCATTTGCTTTCATTTAGTGTGATTAGTGCAGGTCAAACCAATTTGGTTGCCTGCAAGTGCTATTTGACCCATTTGCATACCAAATCAGCAGTAGTAACCATAGTTACTACTGCTGATTTATTGGATTCATTTAGGCTAGTAATTTTAGGGTCTAAGGTTTTAAATTCAGTAGGCTTTTAGTTAAAACATAGCTTAATCTAGTTTTAGCCTTAATTTTCATTTCCTAGCTTATTTTCCTAGGTACAATTGCTCTTAAAGTTCTCAAAAATCCTTCAAAAAGCCAAAAAAGTAGTCTGTCCTTAGCTTTTAATTTTTAATTTCTAGCTTTGAGTAGTTGTTTTTATAAGTTGAATCTATAGTCTACAAGCTATTAATCTAGTTTCCAAAAGCTCGGGATCATTCATAGCTTATAACTCATAATAGCTTAACTTGATTTTGTGCCTTTAGCTTTTATTTCTGAGTTGCAGGTTTAATCCTAAAAATTCAGTTAGGTTTAAGTATTAGTTAGGATTCTAGCTTGTTAAAACTAGTTATAGTAAAATCATAAGTTTCTTAATGAGCTTCTAGTTTGTAATTTTGAGCTTATATTGAAGCATGTGCAACTGTTTAGGTTAAACCAAGCAAATATGAGCTCCCAATACCAACCTTACGTACTGATGATCAGCTCAATAATAGGCTGGTTACAGAGCTGTAGACATTTTCAGACCAAAAGTGAAGTTTTAAAGTTCTTAAAATTGTGTCCTCTTTAAGTTTCAACTCTTAGTTTTTGCAAAAAGTGAAAAATAAAAATAGCAAAAATGGGTTCCATACCTCGAAAGAAAAACCAAGACCACTCTCTTATAAACCATACGTTTTAACCTTGTGCTCAATATCTCATCAACATACTATTGCAACAATCTAATACTTTGTATATATTTTTCATTTCCTTTTTAAACAATAGCGTAGCTTATTCCCCCCAAAAATAAAAGCTTATTTTAGCATATTCTTTAGCTTCCGTTAATTTCTTGTTTCTTTATAGAGGTTTTTATA
Organism: Tanacetum coccineum; assembly: GCA_026074375.1. Lineage (NCBI taxonomy): Eukaryota > Viridiplantae > Streptophyta > Magnoliopsida > Asterales > Asteraceae > Tanacetum > Tanacetum coccineum. The sequence goes on along the minus strand of BQNB010014111.1, from coordinate 71,918 downwards.
GACTTTTCCTGAATTTTCCAATTTTTTCTCTTTAGTTTATAATTTTTTAGGATTTTTCGTAGGTTTAAAAATTGAAAAATCATTAAAAAATAGAAAAAAGTTTCAGAAAATTACAAAAAAATAGTTTTTAGTTTTATAAAAGTTAGCTTTAGTTTTACATTAAGAAAAATCATTTTTAACCTTTTTAGATTTTAAATTTCATTTTTGAGCCTTTATTTTTAATTTTAAAAATATGATTTTAATTTTAAAAATATTAAAAATAGTTTCCTGGTTTTTATGTTATTTTAGGACTTTTTAAGTTAAAAATCATTTTTATTTAATTTTTAGGACTTAATCTGCTATTTTCTAGGATTTAATTAGATTAAATTAGTTTTTAAATCATAATAAATTAAAAAATAATCAAAAAAATATTTTTCTTTTTCTTAAATTTTTATTTTGTCCTATTTTAGGTTTAGAAATTTAGTTTGCATTTTTAGGGGTTAAATTTCTAAACTGCTTATATCGTCACGGTTTTATTTGTTTCCCATTAATTGTTTAAGTGTTTAATTGCTTTTAATTGTTCATTTTAATTGTAGCTTTAGATACTCAAAAATATCTTTTCTCTCATTCAAATCATAGTCCAAACTAAAGCGTGGTTTTAATTTCATAAGTCGTTGGGGAAACGACCCGGGTGATCATTCTTCCCGGTTAAATATAACGTACATATAAATTTATATATATCTATATAAGTGAGCTTTTCTATTTCTTAAGGGAGACTTTAGGAAAGTTCTTAATTGCTCTTTTAGAAATATTAATAGTATATTTTATAGTATATAAAACTACCATCAAGTTTTTGGCGCCGCTGCCGGGGACTTGTGTTAAAGATTCCTTCGTTTTACGTTTGTTGATTTTGGTTTGAAGATCCTTTCGTCCTCAAAAGTTTCATTTTTGTTAAATATTTCAAAAATTAAAAAAAAAATTAAAAAAAATATAAAAAGTAAAAAAAAAATCTTTTTCTTTTTAGTATAGTTATCATATTAAAAAAAATCAAAAATATAAAAAAATTGTCCTAAAAAAATAAAAAAAAAATACACAAAGTTGGTAAACGAACACCAACATATAATACCTTCAATTGAGGTATTATCATAAATAAGTTCCGGTGAACTTGAAAAGTTCCCAAATCGAACCAAAGATTTTAAAACTTGCCATTTGTGTCACTTACGAAATACGGCTCACCTTAAGAAGAAATTTTTAAGAGCTACCGTGAAGTAAGTTGATTATTTGGTTTTAAGTTGTCTTCCGTGTATCCATTTAAAATAGATTGTTATTAAAAAAAAAAATTCAAAAATTCAAAAATCCAAAAAAATTAGTGTAATTTTTGTTTACTTTTTAATTTCTCTATTTTTAGTGCATGCGCACTCGTTCTCAAGCTCGTAATCGAAATCGTCGACAACAACAATTAACAACGGTTATTGTTGAGGAACCTGAGTTTCTAATGGCCGACAATCGTACCATGGCTCCAAATGTAACAAAGCTCCCAACGAGGGATACGAAGATGCAATTGTTGTAGCCACCAATTAAATGCCAAACAATGTTTGAGCTTAAACAAACTTTGATAATCTTGTTTCATAGTAATCCAATTTACGGGTAAACCAAGAACCCTCATAATCATCTTCGATTTTTCAACAAAGTCACTTCTACGTTTAGACATCTCGAAGTTCCAAATACAACGATTAAGCTTTTGCTTTTTCCTTTCTCTCTCGAAGGTGAAGCCCAGACTTGGCTAGATAAGGAACCACCTCGATCAATTCTAACTTGGGATATCTGCTCGAATTCATAAACCAATTCTTTCCACCTTCAAAAACAACCTACATTCGAAATGAAATCACCACTTTCTACCAAAAACCGAATGAAACTTTCAACGAAGCATGTGAACGTTTCAAAGGACTTCTTCGTCAATGTCCTCATCATGGTTTCATCGAATTACATCAACTTGATAACGTTTTTACAATTCCTTGAATACCAATGATCAAGATGCTTTAGATTCCGCCGCGGGTGGAAATTTTCTAGATAAGATGCCTCTTGATGGTTTAGCCATTAATAAGAGTAAATCCAAGGTTCGTTATTCAGATCCCATGCAAATTGAACCCACGATAGTACAAATCTCCTCTTTCTACTTCTACACCTTCTAATTCTTTTGAATTTCAACAGCTCGTCGCTTCTCTTGAAGACAAAATGGATATTCAAATGAGCCAATTAGAAAAGATGATTAGTGAAAAGAATGTTACGACTCCTGCTACCGTCAAAGCAGTCGAGGAAGTTGTTTCCCATGGTGGTTCAAACCATAAATTTCAATAATGTCCGTTAACAAGGAACGTTTTCCCATTATTTCATGATAACATCATCAATTCCAACAAACCGCCGCCTTGGCAATATTGTTCATAGGAAACCTCCTAATTGGCAAGTCAAATAAGACCACCCGGATTTAAATCAACCAAATATGTTCAAAACAACAAGGAACCAAACAGATATCAAGAAACAATTTTCCAATATCGAATCAAAACCGTGAAGGCAATTTCATCAAAACCATCAAAACAATCAAGGTCAAGTTTTTCAACCACCAACCAATCAACCACCAGTTTATCAAGTTCCACCATATCAAGCTCCTAAACGCCCCAAATTCAAGGTGTTTCGAAAATGGATTTTGAAAACCACGTCAAGGCAAACGATGCGGTGTTGAAGAATGTTCAAAATCAAGGTCAAAATTGCAGAAATCAAATGGCTAAGTACGAGTTATTGACAATAAAGTATTTGAAATAATTCTCAAAAATTCCGCCTCTACTTCGAATAGGAACACTTCCAAGTCAAAACCGTAACTAAACCCTCGTCCAGCAAATTAATTGTTGAAGCTATCACACAAGGAGCGTAAAACTATGAAGACCACTCGACTCCTCGTTGTCCTACACCCGTTGTTTCTATCCCTTCAAAAGGAATCCGAACAAAACCCGAAGACGTCAACGGAAAAAGTGCAAAATCCAAATTTGGAAAATACCGCACATGTCCCCAACTCCCGGAAAAGAAGAATCCATTTTCCATGAAATCCCAAAACCACAAGCCTAGAAAACCGTTAATGTTGAAATTCAAGATCTTAATTCTCCAAGACCTAATTCGTATCAATCTAAACTTCCATATCCCGAGAGGATGAAAGTGAGAGAGAACGATAAACCCAGTGCTCAACATAGCCGGTTCTTGAAAATGTTCAAACAACTCCGTTTAGAGATTGGATTGAAAGATGCTCTCGTCGAAATGCCAAAGTTCAACAAATGGTTAAGCTCGTTGCTAAGGAACAAAGAGAAACTCGAGGAGATCGCCATTACAACCGTTAATGCTGAATGTTCTGCTATCATCATGAACAAAGTTCCCGAGAAGCTCGAAGATCCGGGAAAATTTCTTATTCCGTGTGCTTTACAAGAGCTTGATAGGACTAGTGCTTTAGCCAATTCCGGAGCTAGCATAAATCTTTTACCTCACTCTATTTACAAGCAACTTGGGCTTAAAGCTTTGACTCATACTCAAATGACACTCGAGCTTGCCAATCGTTCCATTACTCACCCATGGCATAAGCCGAGGATGTTGGTAGTTATGCAGTGATGGGTTTTCACTTTTCTTGCTGATTTTGTAGTGGTTAATTTTGAACCCGACCCGAGAGTGCCTATTATTTTAGGAAGACCCTTCCTTCGCACCGCAAAAGCTCTCATTGATTTGTACGAAGAAACATTGACTTTACGAGTAGGAAAGGAAGAACTTGTTTACTATGCCGATAAATCTGAGAAAAACAAAAATAAGCATTTTGTTCACGCCATTTCTGTAATCGATTTCTCAAAAGATGATCCGTTTAGTGGCAGTACCACTACTCATTCTGATGATCCTTCTCCTAGTTCTTCTCCGGTGAAGACTAGTGATAATCTTGAGGAGTTCGCCGATGAACTCACTCTTCTTAAAAAAGATATTCAAGAAGGAAATTTTCAAGATCATTCAAATCCTCTTTTTGAATTTGATGACAATTTCAAATCTAGCACCATAAATCCTCTTTTTGATGAAATGGAAGAAGATGTCGAGATCAAAAATTCCAACGTTTCCGATGAGCCAGTTTTACTTAACACACCTTTGTCCGATAAGGTTGAGTGTTTTGCTCCAGAAGACGATATTGATGAGATCGATGCTTTTCTAGCCATGGAAGTTTCTTCTAACTTTGAGGAAGGTTATTTCGATTCAGAAGGAGACGTAACTTTTCTTGATAATCTGCTTAGTGATGATGCTTCCCATAATCTCGCTTCCGAAGTGATTTCCGATCATGAACCAGAACAAAATGAATCCTCAATTACTTTTTCTCCAAGGAGTGATCCTCTTCACCATGAGTTCGTCGGTGAACTTTTAACACTTCCTTCGAGGAATGATCGTGAATTTGGGGAATATCTTAGTCTTATGACAGTGCTTTGTGAGATTTCAACTTCCCAGTCACAGGAAAATGTTCATGCTAATCAAAGTTCAGTTATCGAGTCTCTTCCCGTATCTCCTATCCCCGTTGAGGATAGTGAGCCCGCTCAAGAAGAGATCGATATTTTCCTTGTTCCAGATGATTTAATTCCACCAGGTGTTGAGAATGATGATTCCGAAGATGAAGATAATGAGTTACCTAACCTTGACCATCAAGATGATCCGTCAATTCCTCGTCCTCCACCGGAACCACCGGATGTTGAGAAATGTTTTGAACCCGAAGCGGGTATTTTGATAACCAAAGTGTTTAAGGGTGTTTCTAAATTGTTTTATCCCTAATTGTTGAAGATGTCAATTACTTTACATTTTTCATTTGGACTTTTCTTCCATATCTCACCTACCCCGAGGATTCTCCTTTTATTCTCTCTCTCAGGAGTGAGGACCTAGTTTTTGACCTTGGCATCTCTACTTTTCATTTTTTTCTTAAGCCAGCTCCATTTGCTCTCCCTAAGGACGAATGAATTCAGGGATCAAGTCAAGCTATGTGGATGGGTACCAAAAACAAGCGCTTCGTGGGAGGCCCCCATGCTTGATCCATTTTCTATTTTTCTTTTTTTGTCTTCTATTGTGTTGTGAGGAGGCTTGTACTCTTCCGTTCTTTGTGTTTGTTGTTTGTGCTTGTGATTGTTTGCAGGATTGATCCTAAATTTTCTAAGACTCTCGTGCTCGGTGTTTTGTCCCGGTTCACTCGAGCTTCCTAGCCTTTGTTTGCAATTAGTTTGGGGAAATCCTATATCCTTTCATCTCATCGATTTACGTTTATCTTTGCATAATTAATAAACGGCTTAGATTTGTGTAGAGACCCTGCCTTAAACATTAAGGACAATGTTTCGTTTTAGTTTGGGGAGGGAATCTATCGATTTGATGTTACCTACTTATTGTTTTGTTCTCACGTACCCCATTTTCCCGCAAAAATAGCAAAATTTTCAAAAAATTTTAGTTTTATTTGTAGAAAAATATAAAAAAATAAAAATAAATAAATAAGTGTTTTTGTCACAATTTTAACTTTTTTGCTGGGTAAGAATAAGAGTAAATTTTGACCCGATCGAGCGTGTTGAGCTCTAGCTTGTTCCTTAACTTTTTGGCTAAGCGTTCGCTAATTTGCGAAGAACGAAAAATGATAGAGTTAAGTATGAGTAGGATGCTAAACAAGGATTATTTGGAAATCTTAAGAGCTCATGTATGTAACTTGTTGCTTTTTCTCCCATAAGCTCTTAACCGGATTAATATACGTGCTATTTTTGGAGATTAAACTTAAATCAACAAATTTTTATGTAATAAATAGCAAAAAAAAATTTAGTTTTAGTTCAAATTTATACTTGAATTTTTAAAAAGAAGTCTTAATTAAATAAGTTTAGTTTCAAAAAAAAATATATGAAAATATAAAAATAAATATAATAATAAAAGCTATGGGTTGATAAAAGTTTACTACCTCTTGCCGGCTCACAACCGATGTGGTAGTCTTCTAAAGAAAGCCCATAGTAAGAATAAAGATCCGAGACTGATAAAAAACCTTAGCTGCATACTGGCGGCTCCAATCCATGTTGCAGCCTTCTCAAAGGTCGAGGGTTACATCATCGCCGAGCACCATGTCTAGATAATTAAGTTTAAATTAATAATTGACTTCTTTTTTGTTAATTGCAAATATGCTTTTGCACTTTGGATATTCTATTTTATAAGCTCTGGAATATCCGGGAGAACCTGAGGAGTTTTGAAACCTAAGGTCCGGAGTCCCGATACTAGTTCTCTGTGGGTGTAAAGCCTGGTCACTTAGCCGTATGGTTGGGATGTGGAGAAGAAAGTCGTTACATGGGGATGATCTCGCCTTTAATCATTATTCTAGGGTGAAACGTAAATCATAGTATATTGCAAAACGTTGATCATGGTTGAAATTCAGAGAGCACACTCATTAAGATATAATAAATGTAGGAGTTAAAACGTCACAAGTTGTTAATATGAGTAGGAGGGTTAGTCCTTATGAATATTAGCTGTGATTTTGTTTTAAGCTTGGTTTGGATAAGTGAAAAGTCGGGAACGATAAATTTATCCATTTTAGGGCATTCTCGGAATCGAAATGCATCTTGTTCTATGATCCCTAACAGTTATGGAAATAACAAAAGTTAAAATTATCTCAACTATATTATTAATATATAAAAAAGGAAAAGTTTTAGAAAAATGGGAAATATGGGTGTTTTATAACTTGTGATCTCTTAGCTTTCTTCACGAAAATCTTTGCTACTTTTCAAAGGTTTAGTTTGGGGAAGTTTCGAGGTATTTGGTTATAAAGCATGTAATATTGCGTGAGGACACGCAATCGCTTACTTTGGGGAATTTGGATATGTGTGACACATATCTATTTTATACCAAAATAGGCCCTAAAAAGACAAATTTGTGCTTAAAATGCTTAAATATTGCTTGTTTTGTCTTTGTGATTGTGTAGGAACGGATAAAGCAAAAATCGTAAGAAAACAGTCAAAAATGGACAAACACGAACACGGGAACGGAAGAGCACACAAAAAGCTAGAAGTTTTCTACAAAAAAAGAACAAAAAGTCAATCAATGGTCAAACTCCAGTCAACTCTTGGTCAATATGGTCAAAGTCACAACAAGACAAAAATCCTAAACTATACAAACAATCCTTCATAAATTACAAAATTACAAAATTACAAAAGAAGTCCCCAAAACCCTAACACCCGTTATCTTTTCCTTACCATTCCTAAGATACACCCGGGCCCGTGTAATTTCCCCCCCTTCCTTCCCTATAAGCCCACCCCAACACCACCCAAGGCCAATTTTTAAGACCTGCAAAGCTCAAAGGCCCATATGCACCACCCCAGTCAAACAAACACTACCCTTTGATCGCGCGTAAAAAAGAAGCGGGAAAATTTGTTTTTACTATAGACGTTCACCTACATCACCACAGGTAAAAACCAAAAACAAATAAAACCAGGGGGCAAATCCTAATTGAAGGACAAAAAGGACAATTCAGGTGTTTAAGTACACCTTGGCAGAATAATACATCATCAAACGCGTCTCATTGGCTAAGACCCAAAAAGGAATGACACGTTGGATTGAAGGAAGCACAAAGAGAATGGGAATTTACACTTAAAGTACACTCAGAAGAAAACAGGTGTCTCAATCAAGGATTGAAACTGCTGGCAATTGTGTGAGTAAGATGTGATCTAACGCCAAGATTGACTTCCAAAGATGAGCATGAATGGCAGGGGATTGAGAGGAGCGTGTAACAACCTTAAGAGCCTAGAAGATTCAGAAGATGGCTATAAATAGCCTTTCACTCTCACCACAAGGACATCTTTTCTTTTTTACTGTTTTTAGGCTTTTAGATTGTTTTAGGAAATTTAGCTTAAGTTTTTAAGTTTTAATTAAATGTAATTTTCATTTAAACGTTTATAATTTTCTTTTCAAGTAATGTAATCAAGTTTTTTAGTTAATGAAATTTGAGTTTTCTTTAATAAATTTGTCAAAAGCTCTATATAAGCTCTAGTGATAGTGTACGGATCAATAAGCTCTTATAAGCTCTCACAAGTCTATAAGCTTGTGATTGAGCTTAATTCAGTCTTTAATTCACTTAAACCTTAAAATCAGCTTAATTACCTTAGATTATTGCATTTAGAAGCTTATGGAAGGGAAGCTAGCCATGGATGAGCTTCCAAGGACTTTACTAGCTTATCCATAAGGATAAGTTAGAGCTGTTGATGCTCATTTGAGCTTAATATAGCCTTTGTTTAGCTAAGATACTTGTAAGTTTTCTTTACTTTTCTGTCTTTAGTTTTCCTAGTATAGTTTTGCTTATTAATTGCTTACATGCTTATTTAGTTGCTTATTTGAGCTTAAATTTGTTTCTAATTGCTTATTAATGATGAATGTCTATCTGTCTTTAGTTTCCTTAATATAGAATTTAGATTTACTCATTTTGTCCTATAAATCATAAAAACCAAAAAAAAAAATATATTTAGCATAGTTTGTAGGACTTTAATTCTAGCTTTTCTAGTTGTTGAAATAAGCTCACTAGGTTAGTTATAAGCTACTAGCTATCTGGTATTAAGGTTTCATTAACTAGATTTTAGAATCATAAGCTAAATTGAAATCTGTCTAAATATAAAGGGGTGTTTGGATTAATGCAGTTTGACCTCTTAAAGTCAAACTGACCTGTGACTTTAATTTTGGTTAGTTTGATTTCATACTTTTGGATTAGGTTTTGAGCAGGTTTGTAGGATTAGTTATGCTTAATATATTTTAAGTCTTATTTCTTACTCCTCTTGCACAGGGGAGTTTATTTTCAAAAATCTAATAAGAGAATTTTGGATCCAAGCTCTTGTGAGCTTGGATTTTGTTTGTGTTGTGTTCAAACACTTTCAATTTAAGAGTATAATGCAGGATTTACCCTTAAGGTAACCTGTAGGTTGTTTTTGCCATTTCACCAAGTACACTAGCAGGTTTAAAAGCAGTTAAAACTGCTGTCCTTTTGATCAAATTTAGGATAGCTTAAGTTAGTTTTATGCTCCAGCCTCCGAGTACTAAAACCAAAATGCACTAATCGAGTCTAGAGCCAAGAGATCAATCAAAATCTCGTTAGGACACATTCCATTTCAAACACTTGTTGAACATCATCAGGTTCACAAGCTGTTATCAAGAGTCCTACGCAATATCATTGTGATATTTGCCAGAACATCCGAGTGATACTAATGTATTCACAATGAAGATGGAAATCCTGCTTGAGCCAGCATCAAACAAGCTCTTGGTAGGTGACTTGCGAGATTCTATATGAATCAAACTTGTGACAACTGGATATCGATTTGGTCCAGTAAATGAATTGACGGTTGATGAATTTTGATAAAAACATGACACTCTCGATGTGTTACAAAAACTCTTTAACGAGTGACACGTCGATTGATTTTCAAATCAATTTTCTCGTTTATCACTAACGTAAACCTGCAGGTCAAACGGTGGTAACGGCAACCTCAATCCCATTCAAATACTCAATCTACGAAGACATACTATCTAGAAAGCTCAAGATTTAAAGGCAAAGACTTCCGCAAACTTTGAAATAAAGCTTTTAAGATAATGCAATAGTATGAGCATGTTGGTCAAAGACACAAGATAGCAAGATGGCTTAGCCGATCGCAAAGCATGAAGGAACAAGCTTACAACAAAGAACAAAGAGAAAGACCAAGACCACATGAGCTTAACGACAAAAGCAATCTCATGATCTCATAAAGGAGTGTCATCAATGAACTCACTTCGGGAGAGATTGTTAGCCTCAAAATATTGAGTCGAACATGAAGTTCGTTCATTATGTATTTTAGTCTCGGTCAATCAATTAGTTAATGTCGTAATAGGATAATATCGGGAATCGAGCTCGATAGATAATCTAATATTGTATATGTTTTGTGTTTAATCCCAAGCAAGACCCGAGCCCGAGCCCTAGTTAAATATCCCGCGCGTCAGTTTTAAGTGTCGGGGTATATAAGGAACTTTTCCACTTGGAAAAGTTAGTTGTTCATTTTCTAATAATTCCATTTTCTCTTTTCTCTCATCTCTCTCTCTTCTTTCTCTCTCTAGAACAACTCTCATCCTTTCTCTTTTCTAGTTCTAATTCGTGTTTGATTATATGTTATGAAGTGTTAACGGGATCCTACACATGCTTATCCTAGCATAATCGTAGTAGTAGTATGGTAGTCTAATAGTAATGAATAAGTGTTTTGTTGTTGTGAGAGGCTCGCCTTTTCCATTTTTCGTGTTTTGTGTTTTGTATGTCCAGGATTACCCGAATTTTGAAAGCCTCTTGTACTCGTGGTTTTGTCCTTCGTTCACAAGAGCTTCACATCCTCAGCTTCATTTTGGGAATCCGATATCCAAATCTTATCAACTAATGTTTATCTTTATGTATACTTAATAAACGGCCTTAGATTTACGTAGAGACCCTTTTTAAAACATTAAGGATAATGTTTAGTTCTAGTATGGGGGGGGGGGGATCTATCGATTTGATTGTGCTTGCAGTCGTTGTTTTCGCGTAATCCCGTTTTTACCAACAAAATACCAAAAAAATGCAAAAATTTAAAAATTTTCAAAAATAAAATAAGTGTTTTGTCACAATTTTGACTTTTCTTGCTGAGTAGAATAAGAATAAATTTTGACTCGATCGAGTGTGTTGAGCTCTAGCTTGTTCCTTAACTCTTAGACTAAGCGTTTGCGGATCTTTGCGAAGAACGAAAAATGATAGAGTTAATTATGAGTTGGATGCTAAAACAAGGATTATTTGGAAATCTTACAAGCTCATGTGTGTAATTTGTGGCTTTTTCTCCCATAAGCTCCTAACCGGACTAATAATACGTGCTATTTTTGAAAATTAAACTTAAATCAACAATTTTTGAGATGTGGTCAATAATATTTTTTGTCTTAGTTCAAATTTATACTTAAATTTTCCAAAAAGAAGTCTTCTCTATATCATGGTATAAAGTTAAAAAAATAAAAAATGAATGAATGAATGATGAATAATAATTATAAACTGTGGGCTGATAAAAGTTTGCTACATCTTGCCGGCTCACATCTGATGTTGCAGCCTTCTAAAGAAAGCCTATAGTAAGAATAATAATCTGAGACTAATAAAAGTTTGCTACATCTTGCCGGCTCACAACCGATGTTGCAACCTTCAAAAAGGTCGAGGATTTCAATTGTATCATAGTTATGTTAATGATTAAGTATAATAACGTGAATTAATAAATATAGGGAAAATATCTTTTTCTTAAATTTAAATATGCTTTTGAACTAAGACTATTCAATTTTAAGTTGTGATTTTTCTAAATAAGCTATGTATATACGGGAAACCTAAGAGTTTTTGAAACTGAAGGTCCGTGAGTCCTGATACTAGTCTTTATGGGGTGTCAAAAGCCTGGTCACTTAGCTGTAAGGTTGGGATGTGCCGAGACAAAATTCGCTACATGGGATGATCTCGCCTTCAAACTCATTACTCTCGGGTGGAACGTGAAGCATAGAATTTTGCAAAACGTTGATCCATGGTTGAAATTCAAAATGGCACATTTACCTAATATACAATAATTGTCGGGAGTGAAAAGTCCACAAGTTATAAATATGAGTAGTGTTAGCATCTTAACTTATATTTAACGATGATTTTGTTTTAAGCTTGGTTTGGAATAAGTAAAAAGTCAGGAACGATGAATTTATCCTTTTTAGGGTATTTTAGGATTGAAATGTTTCTTGTTCTATGATCCCTAAAAGTTATAAAAATAACAAAAGTCAAACATGTTAGTTAGTTGAGAAAAAGAAAAAAAAGAAAAATACAAAATTATTAGTGGTAGTTAGTGTATATATTGAAAAATGGTAAAAACAGGGCTTTTCTAAACTCTTGATTCTTTAATTCCCCTTGATGAACACTTAGCTACTTTTTGAGGTAATTAGTCGAGGGTGATTGAGATTCTTGGTTTTCTTAAGTGTTTACTTATGGCATTGTGTGAGGACACGGCAATAATTTAGTATGGGGGATTTGGGTATGTGCTTAATTACACATACCATTTTCCATTAAAACCGGACTTAAATGACCAAAAACGTATCAAAAATACGTTGTGTTCGTATGTTTTCACTTATATTGTGCAGGAAATGGATATCCGACAAAAGGACAAAAAACGAAGCCAAAAACGACAAAATCGAGCACGGAATGTAAGAGCGTGAGAAAGACAAAGTCAAAATCAAAGTCAAAGTTCAATAAGTCAAAGTCAAAGTCAACCCCGATAAAGTCAACAGTCAATACCGAAGCCATAACCGAAGAAATTCTTAATGGGCCACCCTTACCCATCTAATGGGTCGGGGCAGCCCATTAAGCTATATTTATCAAGACTTATAAGCCTTTAAGGCTTAAATGGGTCATATCCCATTTTTTATACAAAACAGCCCAAACTGCCAACCTAAGGCCCAAATGCACTTAACGCTAGTTAGCCCATGATACCCTTTAACATTAACTCTATTAGTCTACAAGGACTAACCATGTAAACACACCCTACACCCTTGCTGGCCTTTCTTGTCAAATCCTTTAAAATTATATCACCACAAGGACTGTCCTTGCAAACTCACCACACAACTTGAGGGGCTTAACCTGTCAAAACCCCAAAAACTTTTACCTTGTATACAAATCAAAACAGAGTAACCCCATTTCCCGCCAAACCCCTTTTGGCACTATTCACCTATCGTTTTCACTCACCCTTGCAACTACCAAACAAAAACCCATCACTCTCACTCACATGGGGAAAGTGCCACCTTGGCAATCCCCTTTGTTTTCATTGGTTGAAGGAAAATTACAAAAAATGAAGGGTTATGATCGTTTGGATTGGGCACCAAGAAATTTCATTGGCTATGATCAACTTTGGGTCTTCTCTCATACTACAAACACAGCTTCAGGCTTACTCAGTAAAGAAGCGTATTTGAAGACAATGTATGAAGACCTTTAGTATAGATATAGGACCCTTGTAGTTTAGTTTCCTTTGTCGAATTTTGTTAAGTCCAGCTTTGTATTAACAAAAATTTTCCATTTTACTTTACTTGTCATTTTAAATTACCTGTCATTTAATTTTTAAGCATTGTAATTTTCTTTTTTAAGTTAATGAAATTTTCAGTTTACCTTTAAATTCTGTCATTTACTTTTCATTGTCCTTTAAATACTGTTTTTAAGCCTTGTATAAGCCTTTAAAACATCAAAAGCTTACATAAAAGCCTGTTTTAAATTCAGTCTTAAAATTTTAAGAAAATCATAAAAAAAAATCACCAAAATCTGTCAAGAGCAAGGAGCAAGATTAATTGTGGATGGCCTTGGTTTAGAGCTTCTTGGGAAGCATATAGGTTGGTATAAGCTGATTTGAGAGCTTATTCCCTTGCCAAAAGCCGTGGAGCTTTGTGAGTTTCCATTTTTCATTTTTTTAGCATTTTTACTGTAGCTTTGCTTATTTACTGTTTACCTGCTTATTTCCTGCTTTTTATGCTTATTTATGTTTGTTTTATGCTTATTGTCTTTGTTTATTGATTACATGTCATATATGTAAGTTTTACTTTAAATCTGTCAATTTTAGCCTTTAATTCTGCTTATCTTAGTTTGCTTATTTTAGTGCTTATTGTTATGTTCTTGTTGATCAAATTTGCTTAATATTAATAACCTATTATCTGTTTTTCAAAAACCTTGCTTAAATCTTCATAAATGAGCTTTAAAAAGTATTTTTCTAACTTAAAGAGGTGTTTGGCATAAGGTGTAAAAAGGGTCAAATTGTTCTAAAAACCTTTTGGGTCATTCTGCAAACTTGCACAAGCCTTTTTGAGTTATTCTTAATATGTTTTTCAGAGTTTTTAAGTCTTTGAGTTTGTTTTAAGCTTTTTCTTAAAAGTCTTCAAAACTGTGGTTCAAAAAAACTGTCCATAGTGCTTATTTGATAAGACTTTTTAAAACCATCTTTTGAGTCTTGTTTTTGTGTCCTTTTAAAGTATATAATGCAGTAGGATAGAGTCTAATAGGTTCTCTTTGGTCATTTGAGTTTTTGTCCAAAAAACTGTCAAGTCATTTTTTTTGTAAGTTTTCAAAAGCCATCTTTTAATCTTGTGTTTAGCTTAGTTAAAATTGTCTTTAGATTTTGAAATTTTGAGCATAAGCTCATTTGTTGGTGAACTCCATCTGTTTTAACTTATTTTTCAATTTGGAGTCTTTTTCTAGCTTATTTGGTAGGCTGCAAAGTGCCTCTTGTCTTTTTAGGATAACCAAAAAAGGTAACATTCTATGTAAGACAGCCCCTTCACTTAGCTTTTTAGTAGCTTAGTTAAGTTTCAAACCACTTTTTCTTTGCTAATTTAGAAAGCCCCCAGGATAAGCTTTAGGCTCATATAAGCCTTAAGCCCATAAACTTCCATCTTTGGGCTTAAAAATAAGCCCAAAAGTACCCTCTTAGGCTGTGTGAGTATCAGTTTGTGTCATTTAGCTTATTTGAATTTTTTAGCTTTTATGTTTATTTGCCTTGGCTTATTTTGCTTATATTTGCTTATTAGGTATTTTGCATTTTTACTAGCTTATTATTGTAAAAAAGCCCACAGTTTAGCTTAATATAGACTTAGTGTAAAAATACCAAAACTGTCACATTCATTTGCTTATTTACCAACTTATTTTTGAGTTTAAAAAAAAGTTGTCTTTTTTAAACTTGCTTATTTTTGTGTGCTTTACAAGTTTCCAAAAGAAAAAAAATAATAATTACCAAAAAGGGAGGCCCAAGGATTCTACCCCTAGACCTCCCCTTTAGCACACACTCGTCCCACACCCAACACACATTAACCATTGGTACCAGTAGTACCATCTGGTCTTACTCTACCATATTTATTCTTTATAGTCATTTTCCCTTTTTAAGTTTTCAGCTTATTTTTGGCTTATTTAAGCTTATTCCTATAAGCTGAGTACCCTATTTTATTTTTCTTAGATTTAACATCACTCAAAGCACTTTTCATGAATTTTTCTGATTTTTCTAAGATTGTTTAGTATTTTTTATGAATTTTTCTTTATAAAACAGTTTTTAATTCATAATAAAAAATTTAAAAATCAAAAAAATCTAATTCTTTTTTAGAAAATTTTCTTTTATCATTTAGGACTTAGGAAAATTATATTTATTTTCGTAGGGTTAAAATTTCACAATTTGGTTTTTTAAAGAACGGGTTTTGATCCCGTTCTCGTTTTTAGGTTTCCCTTATTCGTTTTTGCATTTTAAGTGTAGAAATTAGAAAATCAAATCCAAAAACCCTTTAACCATTCAAAACACGCAATCACGAACGTAAACCCGATTTTCAATTCACGCCTCACTGGGAAACGACCCGGGAGAGTTTTGATTTTCCTTTGGTCAAAAGGAATTTTTTGAGTCTTTCGGAATACGTATACTTTTATTGAATTATAATTATTGATTATTATTATATATTTATATATTTATATTATATATAGTAAGAAATCTTTGGTTATCAAGGATATATAAAAATAATAGTGAAAGTTGTAAAACACACGAAAAACAAAGACTAAAAATATACACTACTTTCACATTCCTATTGTATTATGCAATTTCCCGACCTAACCAAAAATAGAAAATACGCACACGAATACAGGAAATACAATACTCTACACAAAAGCAACTAGCAACCGATTAAGGACTTAATCTAATAGGGTAGGCTAAGGTGTAAATGTGTAACGAAACAAAATTTGGTGGTGGAAGAAACGAAATGAATGGCTTAGAAGGTTTTTCTAGGGGAATCTTACTCTAAAAATGAGAGTAAACAAAAAGGGTTTATACGGAGGTTAACTAACCAGTTAGTTAGTTAATATCACAATAAACATTGAAAGGCTTTTTGGGTGTAATCTAAGAAATTTACCAATTTAGACAAGTCACTCCAATTATATCGATAATACTCATTATGGTGGTCTAGAATAGATATACCAAGGCAAGTTCTAAAGTTTACTACAGTCATCAGCACACTCATATTTTTGTGGAATTTAGGGGTAAAATTAGGGGAAGGGGAAAGGCTAAATCCTCACAAATGGAATTAAGGGTTATGTGTGCGGGTTATGTAAATACTAATTTCACAAAAGTATGCCAATTTTTTTTAATTTAGGCATATTATTGTGAAAAATAAAACAAGTAAGCGTTCTAATCTCCTCCCCCCACTTGAGATATACAGCGACCTCGTTGTATAAATATAACATTAAGAAAAGAAAATTAAAAGAATTAGAACGATAAACTCCCCTAAGATTTGCTCAGTATGATCCTCCATGTTGCGTTTATGAGCAAGATTGTGTGTTGCAAAGTGTGTGTATTCCAGCATGACTACAACACATAGAATTCCAGAATTTAAATACTCCACCAAAGTCATCATTTTTGTTCAGTAAGGTCCTGTATAAGATATAAGAAAAACCATGCAATTCTATCTCCTGTATTCGTAGGTTAGAAAATTAAAAACAAAAACAAAAAACTATACAAGAAGTCGATACTTTGTATCCCAAAACCAAGATATGCAGTATTGATATCTGTAAAAAGTATCTATGGGTACGGGTCAAATTTTCAAATACGTCGTATCATATTCATGAATACGTCGTATAGACAAATATGAAAATAATGTTTAAAATGTAGAAAAGTAAAAGACTGGATAACGTCCAAGCAATCAATACGCCATTTACATTGAGGTTGGATACGCCGTATCAAAAGTCTGGGAAGACAGACTCGATAAGAAAATAACATTCTGGGTTGTCTCCCAGCAAGCACTTTTTTTACAGCAAAGTCTTTAAGTTAGACTTTCTTCAGCTCCTTCATTCCGCCCTTGCCATGAACCATCCTTCGTCCATCATGCGAAAGATGTCTTGGTATGCGTTGCATGCATTTTCTTTGGCTCTTTTGCAATTTTCGTACCCATATTCTCTAATAGCAATAAACTTTTTCGCTGGTCTAAACGAGTACTTGATTACCTCGAACTTTTCAATTTTGCACATCGATAATTATTGGTGGGGATTTCCAAGCAATTCGCACCTTTCTTCATTGTATTGCTCATCCTCTTCATTAGCATAGTAAGGTGCATTGTCCTAATCCAAGTCATTGTCAAAGTCTATGATGTCATGATCATCCTCTGACTCCCTTTCTTCTTGATTAGCTTCTTCTTCATTCCTTCCTGCATGATTGTTAAATATTCTAGAAAATCAAGATAAGGGTTATAGCTATCATTAACATTGGTGTTTGCGTAGGGACCGCATATAAAATTTCTCCAGTTAGTAAATGGGGAACATTCATCATCATTCATTCTCCACCAATATTCTTCAAGCTTTATCCTAAACTCATAATCAAGCTCGTGAAAGCTGCCAAAGGACTTTTTCAGCCATGCACAAAATTTCATCGCTCATCTAGTTGCATCCTCCTATGACCCTCATAGATGGCTTTTTGCTTCAAAGCTTCCTCCTTTAATTTGCCATCCATTAAATCATCATAAAATTCATAATCTTGAAAGTAGGTCATGTAACCAACTCAGATCATTCCCGGTAATTCTCATCCGTTGTAAAATCCTTTATCATTCAAACTAGAGGTGGGCCATTTAGCTTTCTCATTCTTAAAACAGAACGGCTCGCATATATGATGAATGTCATCAATGGGAATTCCATTTTCTGGTAATGGTTCTTCACGAACCCATGGTATCCATCTGTTTCACTCGTCTATCCATTCGTTCTTAAATTCTTCGTAAGTCTTGAATCCGGGAATATCATCGGTAAGCAAATCAGTATCAATTTTGAGAAGGTAATTGAACTCTTTAAATGACTTGCATAGAGGCATTTTGAAGTCAAATATATCGGTTTTGATCCTAAAGATTTTAGCAATTTCATTCTCATCAATCAAAATATCACCCTCAAGATCTGAAACCTCCTCGTCAGTAAGCACCTCCTCATCGTCACCTCTTTTCCAATAAAGCTGTAATGCATTCTTTGTATACCGATCAATGGTCATATGGTTACAAAATTTCAAAGCAATCCACATGGAAAATTGAATGTTAGTTAGGTCTTTAAGCACATTAGTGTAGAGTTGATACACCTCCTATTGTCTCTTAATTTCCATGTACTTATCAAATTGCTTCTTGTAACTTTGGATTAACCATGTTGTAATCACTTTCTCCTTTTCTTCATAAGAAACCATTGATTGATCTTCATATTTCAGTTCAAGTCATTCCTCTACAATTACATCAATCTACCTTACCAATTTGTCCATAATGAAAGTTACTACTTCAACATATAAACTTTCGTTTTCATCAAAGAATGTTTATTGCTTAAAAACATAAAGATCACCATCATCTGAATCATCCACTTGTTGTGCAGCACATGTAACATAAGAAAGCCCAGGAATCTCAATTTCATAAGTAAACAAATCGTCATTCATTCCGCTTAATCGGTTGAATTCATCAAAAATAGTTCCAAGTGACGTATCATGAGTAAATAAAGCATCATTGATCTTGAGTAACCCTAGTACTTCAGATTCCCCTTTAATTACCTTCATCTTAGCTATAGAAAAGATCCAGGAAATTGTCAATAGAATCAGTTTGGAAAAAGGTATATAGAAAAATTTAAACTTAGAATCCGAATACAAAAAACTTATCTCTATTGCTGTATCAGATGGTTGATACGCCGTATTCAATTGATTGAGTACGCCGTATTGATCTTTTGAACAAAATACGCTGTATTGGCTGTGAAAGGTTGATATGCGCCGTATTCAACTAGTAAATACGCCGTATCGGTTGTTCGACCAGAACAGTGTACAGAAAACTAAAACAAACAGAAAAATAAAACAAACACACAAACACACAAAAGTTTGCAGTTGAAATGGATGATCCCGACACTAAGACTCAAAACTTAAATAAACTAAATTAAATTACACTAAATCTAAACTATGTTAAGTTAGAACAAAAATAGTAATAAAAACAAGAATTAAACAACTTCACTCCCCGTCAGCGGCACCAAAAACTTGATGTGCTTCATTGTGTATAGGTAAATTAATTATTAAGTTTTACATTTATATTTAGCCGAATTACCTATTAACAAACACTAACGGGCAGTGTGCTCAATCAGTAGTAGGTTCGTTGGTAAGTAGAGCATCGATCACTAAGAGCAAGAGCGTTAATTCCTAAGTCTACCAGTATTTTAGTTATTTATGTTAGTTCTAATCTATGTTAATCATAAGTTTATCCTAAATCTAAAATAAAGAGGGAGGGGGGGGGGGGGGTTCAGACTGAGAGACTGACACGAGTTTTGGTGGTAACCTATATCTACTTTAGTCACGAAAACATACGCAAGCTGATAATTAGAGGATAGAGGAGCGGTCATGCCTATTATAAGGAAAACGTACTAACCATGAATAATCAAATATAACACTGGTTTGTCTATTAGTGCAATGATTGTCTTATCTCGAAGGGATATATCCTTCCTAGATTTATGCGGTACTTCTTACTAAAACCTAGACACGCCAATTCTGTCACAATTTAATGCATCCGCATAAAGCAATCTATGTTGATTATAATATATCTTAGGAGAACAATAATGGTGATCTTATCAAATCCTAGCTCAATGAGACTTTAATAACTTACTGCTTAACGGCTCTTTATATACTAATAGTCCACTATCCGGGTCTTTACCAAGGGAATTAGAACGTCATTTGTTGATACCAGGTCACCTAGTCTAACTTATTCACTAAACCAATGTCAAAGATAGGTCATTAATTGTGATCCTATGATTCTAGATATATAAATCGCGAATATGAAGTGCCATCCCGGCATCTAGCTCGCTTTCTATTTTGCATTCCTAGATCCAGTTGAATGATAGGTCGTATACTTAAGCACATAAATGAGTATAAATTGATAAACATAATCAACAACCAACGATAAAATTAAGCAATCGAATAAATAAACAAAACATTAAATTTTCATAAACATGGTTAATACCTAAAGGTATTAGCCAATAACCATTGTATCGAATACAAGCATAATAAACGAACAACCAACGTAACCTAACCGAGTTAAATGAATGATACCAAAAATTAAATGATTATTAGAGTATATGTGATTACATGGGTTTTCCTATGGATTGAAGCACGTTGTTTGACCTTCTTTTCTCTTCTTCTCTTCTGAAAATCGACTTTTATGGTAAGGGTTTTGAAAGTATAGATAGGCACACCTTAAAATTCATATTTAGGGTTTGTATTTATAGGTTCTGGAAAATCATCGATACACCGTATTGGATGAAATCAATACTGCGTATTAGGGGTTTATTAGATTAAGGACCGTGATTAATATATTCCAGAATATTCTTCACTTGATCTTCAATATGGCGTATAGAATAAGTTGGATACGGCGTATAGGGCTTCAAATCTTTGTGGTAGCTTATGAAGTGCAGGCACAGATACGCCATATCTTTCTTGATGGATACGGCATGGTTTTCAGAACAGTAGTCTTTAGATTTCTTTATTTAAGCTCCAAAATGCGTGCCTTTTAGCAAAACTTCACCAATTACTCCATAATTACCGTAAATACAAATTTAAGCCATTAAGTACCAATTCATGAAATAATTACATAAAACATGCAATTTAGATAGGATAAATGATGCTATAAAATAGACGTTATTTGATATCATCATGCTCACATTTTCATTTTGTTTTATTTGTGCAAATTAGGGGGTTGGTGTGAAGAATTGTGAAAAATAGATTTGGTTTGATCATGAAAATGAACATGATTAGTATGGTTATCAGTTGCTCGACATGTACAACTTACTTAATCCACATGAAAGACATCAACATCAAGCAGAGATGCTTCGTGTAGAAAGGATTCAAGACTTAACACATCAAGTTAACCACTTTGTTACCCATTTCACTTTTTACAACTTAACTTGTTTTATACTAGCTTTGTTACTACTCATTGTCATTTTTAAAAGTTAATTTTGTATGTTGTTGTTATATCCTTTTATGAATGAAATGAAATGTCTCTTTTGAATATGAAATTTCAGTTTACTTTTTTGATTCCATATTAAGCAAACATAGACAATGACATAGTGGACTAAATAAACAAGTTAACAAACTAAATACATTTTTCATAAATCTAGGCATGTAGGGGACAAAGCCCTTAAGTTTGATACCATTACAAGCATTGTTCACTACAACCAACAAAAGAAAAGTATTTTCACATGCTGTGTTTTTTGATAATGCAAATTTAAAACAATTTACAAGGCTAATTCAAAGAGAATGCTTTATCTTGGGTTGACCCTTCCCCATTTGGTCCAAACCTAGATTTCTTCTTTTGATGGTTAAAGATCATCTCGGATCTTCCCCTGTTCTTTTGATAGATTTTTAATGGAAGTTCTTTACTAGCAGCTACAGATTTCCTTTTGGATCCTTTCTTTGTGGCTTTTGGTTTAATAATAGATTTTGAACTAGGTTCTACAATTGCCTTTCCTTTGCACTAGATGCAATGGTGTGCTCTTTCTCTACAATACCAACTCCCAAAGACCTGTAGTTATCTTCAGCAACAATATCACCAAGTTTGAACCCTATTTCACCCCTATCATTCATGTTTGCTACAACAAATTTTTAGATCTGCACATTTTCATTAACAATAGAAACATTTATGATGAATGGTTCTTGATCATATGATTCTTTCTCTATCTAGTTAGAAGGTTGAAAGTATTGATGCCTCCTATCCCATTCTTCTTCCTCCCTTTTGCTCTCTTAGTATTTCTTTATCCCCCCTTTTATTATATGATTTTGAAGGAAAGGGTCTACGATAATCTGTTTGGCATAATCGTGTGCTATCCATTTGTAGGGCACCAAAGAACCTAGATTGTAATTCCTAGTGCATTTATGTTTAGGTTTTAAAGATTTTATTTGGAAGGAATTCTCAATTGACATCCAAAAAGCATACAATTTAAAACCCTAAACAGGTTTACCTCTATTAGATGCAACCCAAGATTTGGTCCACTTGGGTGATTGAGAACAACCCTAACCAGACTTACCAGTAGTTTGTTGAGACATGGTAGTGGTCTACGAAGACTTGGTAGTTGTATATGGAGACTTACTTGTACCTTTACCAATATTTTCCTTGCTTCTGGTTATTGCAAAGTTACCCTTAACACATTATTTCCTTTTAACCCATTTTTTTGTACCATCCTTAGGTTCTTTATCATCAGACTGAGTAGAAAATAACTATTTTTCTGACTTTATTTTCTTAGTATTATAACCAGCACATCCACCTGTTTCCATATCCCTACCATAGAAAACTAAAACTTGCCTCTAATCATTTCTCTTATACCATAGTTGATACCCATTGGCTACCCCATAATTGGATAAACAAAGTTTAAGTTGTTCAGGATGTTCAAACCTCATTCCTAGTATAGGTTCCATTTTATTCCAATCATGTGTGGGATCATGTCTTAAATAAGTCATTCCCTGCTTAACATTAAACTCACGATTTATACTTTATGTGTCTTTTATGAAACCTCTAATGTGACCATTATTAGAGCAAAACTTATTTAGAAAAGGGTCATTGGTAGTCAAAGTCTTAATAACTACATTATCATCTGCTTCTGTATGAAAATCCACAAAACCTAAGTCTTCATCATCACTAGAACAATAAGCATCACTAGACCGATTACCCTCTGATATACGTGGATTGCAAATAGAAGTTTTACAATCCCCTAGGCATTGTACCTAATCATTGTAGTGTAGTATAGGCAAGACATGGGGGATTGATCATTCTCTAGGGGAATAGTTTGGGTAGTCTCGAATTGAATTTTACGAAGGTTTAAGATTTGGGGGAAGAATATTTTTGGGTTTTTATGTTTTTTTAGAAAGCAAGTAAAATCTCATGTTTGAAGAGGGGTTTGATTTAACTAATTAACTACTAATCTAATATTAATCTAATTTAATTATGTGTAAACTCGAAAGGTAAACAAACATGCTCACTTAATCACACTACTCTTTAGATTGCTCTTCCTAATCCTATTTCCCGTTACCCTTGCGATGTAACGTGTAAGTATTTCATAATTCATAAGATAATTGCATGAACCCGTTATTTATGCAATATTCCATTAGGACAACACACAAGTAAGGTAGGATAACACACAAGTAAGGTAGTATGAAGACTATTACAAGGCTCCTAAGAGTATATTACACTTATTAAAACACTCAAAAGGTGAACATCCCCATGAAAGCAATGTAGTAGGAAGACTATTGCAAATGTATCCTTTCTACACAATTAGGTTTCCCTATACATCTTCGCATTCAATAGAAGTTAGTTTTCTAGAGCCTAATGCGTACACCACCAACAAGAAGCAAAAATTACAAACTAAGTTTCATGCATTCATAAGAAAACACTAATAAATTTATCCTAACATGTTAATTGAAAGCGAAGAACAACTAATTAAACAATACATAGACATATCAAAAGATTAAAGGGATAAAGGGATAAAAGAACTTCACTTCAATAAAACATGGAGTAATGTTAGATACAATAGGGTTATAAAATCCTAAAAATGACAGCCACAATTTATAAAATTGTTCCCCGAATATTAGACACGAATTCCATACTTAAAACCCTAAAACTAAGGCTGTATATATAGGAAATTAGTCGCGACGGCGTCACTTGTAAATTACGACGCCGTCAACCCGTAGAATCTTCATTGGGCTTCGTAATGTCGGCTACTCAGACGCCATCACCAAAGTCTCCGACACCGTCTCTTAGGCACTTTAATGCCTAATGACATCAAATAACTTCTATTTTAAAGCATCATTTAACCCTGCTATATTTCTCGTTTTACATTATTTATGCATGAATTGATATTTAATTGCTTATATTTTTTATTTGTAGTAATTATCGAGTAAAAAGTAAAAGTTACTCAAAAGGCACACATTTTGGAGCATGATGCCGTCGTCATTAGGACTTCTACATGAAGTTTTACAACTCCCTAGGCAGAGCACCTAATCGTTGTAGTAGTATAGGCAAGGCTCGGGGGTTGTTATCTTTCACTCAGGGAATAGGTTAGGAAGGCTTGATCACGGTCTAATAGAATTTTAAGGGTTGAGAGAAGATTATTTTTGTGTTTTTATATTTTATAAAAGCAGGTAAATCATATTTTAAGAGGTTTGGTTTGTTTTAGCTATTAAACTAAATAACAACTACGCTAATGGTGATAACAATAAGATAAAAGACTGTGTTTATTTAATCATGTTTTACACCCTAGATTGCTTCTCCTAGTGTTGTTGCCTTGTCACACTTGTGATGATCTATGTAATTATTTACTAAGTCATGAACGAATTACATGAATCCGTCATCTATTTAATATTCTGTTAGAGATAGTATGAAGACTATTACAAGGCCCCTAAGAGTATATTAAATGCATGTGAAATATATTAAGAGTGGATCAACCATATTAAGGGGCAAGGTAGTATGAAGACTGTTACCCGATGGTATCCTTTCTACACAATCATGTTTTCCTAGACATATCAACAACGATACAGACAAAAGCTAGTTTTCTAAGACCTAACATGCACATCCATCACAAGAAGCAACACCACTAAGATCTACATTCTAGGTTTCATACAATCATAAATAAACACAATAGGAGGTTTAGCCAAGCATGTTATAAGTAAAGCAAGAACATAGATGAATCAAACAACACATAGACATATTGAATGATTAAGTAAACCTTACTTGATTAAAAACATGAGTTGGAGGAGTACAATAGGGGGTTTTAGGCCTTACAACATCCCTAACAGCTGTCTAAATGAATCTAGGGTTCATACCCACTTTTTATTCATATGTTACATACCTAAAACCCTAAATTCGGGTTTGTATATATAGGAAAAACGCTGTGATGGCGTCGCGTTTTAATCGTGACGCAGTCGTGACAAAAATATTCTAGATAATGGGATGGGTCGTGTGCTCTGACGCCGTCGTGGAATCTTGTGACGCCGTCTTGATCTTCGTGGTGACGGCGTCACGTTGTATTTGTGACGCCGTCTCCAGCCACTGTAGAGAAATTCTTGAGCAATGTTGGTGTAGGTCCGTAGTCTTGTCTGTTTCTTCTCCAAATGAGCCCAAGTCACGTGTAATTCTTCCAAATGCCCTCCAAATGAGAAATACCTGAAAAGGAACGATTAAGTACCTATTCTGGGCATAAATGCATGATTTAGGGGGTTAAACGACCCTGAAAAAGTGTATAAAATGACACCTCATCAAATACCCCTACATTTAGGATTTGCTTGTCCTCAAGCAAATAGGCTTTTCTACCTAGACAATAACAATATGAGGGGTCATTTTACCTACTATTTAAAAATATTTTACAACACAACCTTCTAGACCTCGTAATTAAAAGTACGAAAAGTATATACTAGCACCTTACATAAAAATTTCGAATTCTATCTTTCACTCGGGTGTATAATAAATTATAACATAAGGGGGAAATAGAAAATCAACACTCATTACCTGTCATAGCATATAAATTACCATAAGCTTGGTAAATGATCAAACCTCCACCACTAGGTGCAAGCATTATTCATTATTATCTAAGAGGTCTTTTGAAGGGTTGTGGGATGTAGGTGTAAGATAACATATAATGGAAACAAAAACGAATGGGATACATTTGGGTGAATTTGGGTGAATTTGGAGTGGAAGGGTTCGCTAATTATTTACACGAATACACTTTGGTTTAGTTGCTAAGCCAAGACTCAAGATGAAGATCTATAAACTTTACACAACTCTACATCAATCTCTTTCTTTTTCTATTCTATTTTTTTAAATAACATAATACATCACATAGGGTTTATAATACGTACCCCTATACTTGAGCCTTTTTTACATGCTCGATATTTACAATCTAACTAATGAGTCGATTTAAGGTGGATCAAAATAACATGGAGATCATTTGACAAACATATGAGGGTATTGACTTAACTTTTCTTTCCTATTCTTCCCCGAAATAAATACTACCATGAATCCCAATCGTCCCAAAACAGTATTTACAAGGATAAGTACTTAGCAACCGTGTACTCAATAATTAACTTGGGTTAAACATAATAATGTAATAAAAATGAGTACATATAAGGTAGGCTAAGGCTTTTTGGGTGTAACGATTGGTTTAAAGGGTGACAATGCTTTTCATTAATAATCAGGAATCTACCAGAAAATTACAAGAACCTTGAAAAAGGATAGGCTCGGAGGGTTGTACTAGGGGTATCCTGCACTAAAGATGAATGCATGGCAAGGGTGTGAAATAGTTACATGATAGGTGTGACCATCATAACAATTACAGGTTTAAAACATGGGTTAATCCTAATGCCTCTTATCAAGTAAATCCTAATACTTACTATGCGGTCTTGGAATGCATCACAAAAACAAGTTCTAGAATTTAATATGCTACCGATACACTTATTTAATTTAATACCAATCTAAATGCTCTAGAAAAGGCAATGAAGATCACACGTACACATCTGTAACAACGGAATAGACACATGTGACTGCTCACTCCTTAACTCGAGAAAGCTAAAGGTATAAACAATCTTGGGTATCAATAATAGATACCCAAATTCCTAAAGATCTAAGGGCAAACCTTACATTATTCGGTGGAATTCTGAGGGTTATTGTGCTAGTAATATAAATTCCTATCCATGAGACGCTATTAATACTTGGTTTTAGTCGGTATGTGTCATAATTTTTTTTAAATTTGGGTAAAAATTGCCTCTTATGCTATGTTTTGATATATTACCCATCATTTTAAGGACAAAGCAAATGACAAATGAAAGAATAGTTTCTAAGGCTTATTTCCCCCTATATTTAAGTTGAACATTGTCCCCAATGTTCTATAGAAGTACCCGTTAAAATGAATAAAGGGAAAAGGAAACAAGGAAAAGAAACTAGTACTCCCTTGGTTTGCTCAATAATGGAGAAGAAACATGTGATAACTGGTTAAATTGTCCTCCAAGAATCATCCAATGAAACTTTCTAAGAATTTCCAAGTTTCTTCTCATCAAATATAACCTGTAATCAAAGACAAATACAACTACACCAAGCATAAAATGTGCGATAAACCAATATACAATATGAATTTATGGTTGAATCGATAGAGCAGTAAAGATAGGATGAGAAAATTGTTAAACTCATTAGGTTTTGCAGGTTTATAACAGAAGTATACATATATTAAATGTTATGTAAGTTTTATTTTCAAAAATAATTAAAAACTTTAAGTTTTCTGGACTTGGGCGTTTGACGCCGTTAGGGTTTTTATGACCCGATCACAGGTGTTGTGGTGATGGCGTCGCACGTAAATCGTGACGCCGTCTCCACGTTCTGTGAAAACGAATTTTTTGTTTTTGATGAAAAATTTCCTGCACTTGATTCCATAAGTTAATTCCTGTACAAATAGCTGCATAAAACCTGAGATTTAACAATTCAATCATATAGTGTGAATTAATCTAAACAATTCATTTAACATGTTTAAATTTGGGTCAAAAGCCAGATAAATTCCCCTACACTTATTGTTGCAAAATACCTTTGATTGAAATTAAGACGAGGTTAAAGACAAACAAACCATGATTACAAGATAGTTCAAACATAATAAAACAAAGAGCAAATTGCATTTTTGGTCCCTGTAGTATGGCCAAATTACAGGTTTGGGACCCTAACCTTCAAAATTGCAGTGATGGTCCCGATTTTCAAGTTTGGGTTGCAGGTTTGGTCCTTTTGGGTTTCATTTTTGGTCCTTGTGGTTTGGCCAAATTGCAAGTTTAGTTCTGACCAGGGGACCAAATTTGTAATAGAAACTTGAAAATAGGAACCATCACTGTAATTTCAAAAGTTAAGGTCCTAAACCTGCAATTTGGCCATACCACAGGGACCAAAAATGCAATTAACTCTAAAACAAACTATAAAGAATTAAAAAACATATGACACTCCTAATTTACGGGAAAAGTAAATTAGGTTGCCTCCCAAGAAGCGCTTTTCTTTATTAACGAGTCTTGTAGCTAGACTCAAAGTCAAACGTCCTTACGTGACTTCTCCTTCACATCTATTTCTTCCTTGGTTGCCATAAGAGTGGGATGCTTGCCTTTAAAACTTTTTCTCCTCCATTGGTTGAACTTCATCTCCTTTTCCAGGTGAAGCTTTATCTTTTCCTCCCATTCCAAGACTAGCCTATTTATAATCATAGTGGGGGCTATGGGCTCTATGTCGTTCTTGACTCCCTTGTCAGTCATACAAAGGGGATCAGGTATCCTATAGAAACTTATTTTACTTTTTCCTGATCCTTGAGTTATGATGCCCTTATCAAACCTAATTATGGCCTTGGCCGTTGTCAGGAATGGTGTTCCTAAGATTACGGGCCTCTTTTCATTTTCCTTGATATCTAAAAGCACAAATTCTACGGGGTATACATGTTCAGCAACCTCTACCAACACATCCTCAGCAATTCCTAAGGGGTAAATATACGAGTGGCTAGCTAGTAAGAGTCTAATGTCAGTCTCAGCAAGCCTTTCATCGATAAGTTTCATGTAAGTAGAGTAGGGTATGATGTTCACATCGAACCCTTGATCAACGAGAGTGTTCGCGTGCTTAAGGCCCCTTATGCTACAAGGAATTTTGAAGTTTCCTCTGATGTCCTCCTTCTTTGTTATCTTCTTCTTGAGAATCGCATCATAAACGGGTCCCCCAGGTAATACTTTATATGCCTTCCCCTTTTTCTTTCCAACTCGGGATCCTAACAGAGAGTTATTGAATCTGTTATTTTCGACTAGTCCCTTGATCAGCTTTTCATTGATCTTATGCTTCAGGTAATACATGACAGACTGAGACCCGAGTGCATCCACTACTTCATCATTCTCAAGTGTTTTGATTGATTCATTTCCAGCCCCATTTTTAGCTCCATTTGTTGCCTCGACCTCTTTTATTGGCATTTCTGTTTCTGTTTTGGTGGGCTTCTCAGTTTTGTCGGGTGTTACCTCCTTCTTGTTACTCCTTTCTTCTTCTCCTTTCGTTAGAGAGATAGAATTTATGTTTTTGGTGATGGAGAATTTGGCTTCTTCCCTTATCAATACTTTCTTAGGGGTCCTGCTGGTCGTTAGTTCCTTGATAAGTCCGAACATTCCAGTCATCCTACCATTGATTTCCTCGCGTTGCTTGAAACTGGCGTTCTCAAAATGTTCCATTCATTCGGTGTATGTAGCCATGTAATCCCTTACTCAAGCTTCAAAAGTGGTTTCTAACGCTTATGGTCGAGGGCTTAGACCTGTACGTTCACAAAAAGCGAAAGTGTTCAGTTTTGGTGGTTCATTTTGATTTTGCGGATAGGAGTTCGGATGGACTACATTGACATAACCTTTAGGGACGTGTGCTGAGCTCGATGTGGGCGTTGGTCGTGACCCTTTTAGTAAGAAGTTAATCTGGTCTTCGAGCTCGAGAAGTCTTTGGTTAGGTATTTTCGAGACGCCTTGAGGTGAAGAAATGGCCTTGACCGATTTGACAAATTCTTTTGTTTCATCCCAACCTTCATGGTCATAGAAGGCGAGGTTCTCAATGATTTCCTAAGATTTGTTGGTGTTCTTATTGCGGAGTTTTCCGCCGGCAGCGCGGTCAATCTCGTACTTAAGATGAAAGGAGACATGATCATAAAATTTTTGGATTTAGAGCCAACGATCGATGCCATGATGAGGGACTTTTTGGAGTAAGTCCTTGAAACGAGTCCATGCTTCGGATAAAGATTCTCTATGATGTTATTAGAACATCAAAATATTGTTGCAGAGTTTTGCGGTCCTTCCCGGTGGAAATAATTGAGCAAGGAATCAGGTAGTAAGATCCTCCCATGTGGTGATGAATCCTGCTAGAAGACGTTCAAGCCAATTGCTAGCTTGATCGCGTAGGGAAATTTGAAATAAATGTAGGCGTGTTCTTTCCCTATTGTCACCGTCAAAGTAAAGTGAGTCCGCAAGTTTAAAGAAATCCTTAGGGTGTTGGTTTGGATCCTCGGACCGAAGTCCGGGGATTTCAATGGTATTCCTATAGCCCTCGTGGATAGGTTTGGAGTAGTCTCCTAAAGTACAGATAGGATTCTCGTCTCCCATGGTGGTTGACGAGAATGAGTTACGAAACAGATAACACAAAGAAAAGATAGATTATAAGAAAGCTAATATACAGAAATTAAATTCTCACTTGAAAGGATTTAAGCGAGTAGAACTAAGCTAAACTGTAACACCCCCAAATTGGGTCGCAGCGGAATAATGTGTATCCGGGAGCGTTACATTACAGATCAATAGCACAAGATATGAGAACGACCTCAAAAAGAGTCATTTAAAATGTGATACATTGGATTTATTGAAATTGTTTGATACAAAGCATGAAGGCTTAAATGGTTCAACTTTTGAAATAAAGATTCTAGATCATAACAATCGTCCCAAAATATAATGACTCCAAATCTTTATGCATGACACCCAAAAGACTATCCCAATGTATCTTGTGCACCTCGTGCATCATTGACCTGAGAAAAACATGCTTAAAACGTCAACATAAAGTTGGTGAATTCATAGGTTTATGCAAATGAAATGTAGGACCATAAGATTTCAAGTGTATGATAATGCAACATATGCAAACATCACAAATGTAATTATGTTTCCCTAAGCTCATGACACCGAAGCTCGACATGTATGAATGCAATATAAATATTGCCACATTGCCCGTGATGATGTTCTAACCCGCAACATCCGAATCCGACATGGTATACATCCGTTGGTTCACTCCGTGACACCAGTGAGAGCTACTCACCCGGATGGGGATGTCAACCCCAATAGATCTATTTATAACATTCGCGCTCACACAAAGTAATTGACAGTTCATGATAATGGGCTCAAAGGGTTATCGCTACTTAGGCAAACACGTAATCATGGTAAAATGTACACTTACGTCCAATTTGTAAAAACAAAGCATGTTTCTCACCCCAAAAGTTGTAAATCATTGATATAGTAAAACATGGGGCTATGAACTCACATTAGGTAATGATAATGTAGAAGCAAAGCAGTGGCACGAAAAACGCTGCAAAAGGCTTTATCCGCAACCTATGAATACATGATACATATTTACTAACGGGAAAAATAATAATACGAATAGTTGCAATCTTGTCCCTAGTGTGTGCTTGATCTTTATTTAAAATAATGATAATTGAAAACAATTTCTTGTTTTAAAATGGTCAACCTTATTGGGTCAACGCGGTCAAAATACAAGTATTCAATTTACGACTTTGACATTTTGTGAAACTAGGCTGCTTATACTTAAATTCATTAGTTGAGGTCAGCCCATGGTTTGGTCTCTAAGCATGTTAATTAATTAGTCGAAATGTTAACGTTTTACTTGTGAGTTAACTTATATTTTACTAAGTTTTAACATGAGTCGTCCTAGAGTTTTATGACTAGTTTACAGGTTCGTTAGCTAACACTAATGAAAAGTAAAAGTATATTTGAAAACATAGTTGTGTAATCTACAACTTTCGTTAAGTAAGGTTCGTCTAAAAACGCCGTTTAGGTTGTTGAAAATGAGACCGAAAACGTGTAGCTCACGAGGCAGCTTTTATACTTAGAACTAAATGGGCTATTTCAGCTGTTATTGCATGTGCGGTCAGGACTTTTGAGATCCAATTGCGGCTTTGTTACTCCACTCTAGGACGAAATAAAAACGTCTTTGGAAACTAGGCCAGGTCTACTATCATTTGCCCTTCATAAGGTTAAGACTTGTATTGGTTAAATTAATTACAAACGAGTGCAAACTAGAGGGTGTCGCGACTGGGTAAAACAAGAATTAATTGTTTTTAATCAAGTGTTTTTCACGTGACTTTCGTCTAACTTTGATTGCGGCTTAAAAACTCCTTACTGGGTACTAGGATAAAAGAGCGACACCTTAGTAAACTAGGCCAGGAGCACTTCGATTTATCTTTTATAAGTTTTAGGGGCAGAGGTTGCTACGAGGGTCGAAATTGAGGCTAAAGTAGAGGGTGTCGAGCTGTCTGTCAACAGTATCAACTGCGTGACAGCAGCTCTAACTTTGGATTCAAGTTGCAAGCTCGTTTCTCAACCATTTCTCATGGTTCAAGTTGCTAAATACAACATGCCATGTCGTCTATAAAATGCCCCCACCTTCTCTCTCTACGTCCTAGCCTAAATGGGTTAAAACAAGGCTCAAATCGGTCCAGTGGGGTTGTGTTTCAAAAAGGCAATTTGGCAGATTTGTATGTCTAACTTTGAGGCTTCATAACTTGTTATTTACTTGGCAAAATTCGTTGATTCTTGGGGCATAATACTCATGACATGTCCTACTTTTAAGAATAATCAAGTCATTTCATATGCTTCACTTTTAGGGGTCGGATAGTGCACGCAAGTTATAGTGTCGGCTGCATTCATTTTTTTGTAAATTTTATATATATGAAACCATCTTATTCGAGTTCCCAACCCTAGCTACACGCGGCTGAATATATAAAACTACCACTCTTTCATGACTACAACCCACACTATTAATCAATCGCATAACACGTCACTTGCTTCATGAGCGTGTATCAGAAGGTAACAAACAAAGGAAAATAAGTTTTGTTCTTAATAAATCTTTCAAGCACAACTAGAGGCAAAGATATGCAAATTAAAACAAATGGAACGAAAGTGTGAACTCACAGAAACGCAAAGGGAGGTGTGCACAAACTTCACAAAACAAAGAAACCCTAACTTGCTGGAAAATTACTTCAACCCCTTCTTGATAATTCACACGCCCAACCAACAGCCCCTTGACCCTTGCTTTCTCTTCTACGAACCAACAAGGAAAAACCCCAGTAATGTCGACTAGGCTTAGGGTTTGATGGTAATGAAGTGAAGATTGTATGAGTGTGTGTGTGTCGAATTAAATGAGCAGGAGGACAAGGAAAACCAAGTAACAAGGGTATGGTGATAACTTGAATTTATGTTGTTTCTTCTGTGTTTGCAAGGAAGGTGCAAGTCCTTTTATACTCACAAAGAGTGCATGCATAGTAGTATACCTTGAAGTCACATTCTTGTGTTATCCTAAATGTGGCAAAGAATTTCTTGAACTTTGCATAATCAAGCACAGTGTTTTAAAGTGCATTACTGTTGGGAATATGGGATTAAAACAAGGAGATGCAGCAGCTTGTTTATCACGTGTATATGTTGGGTTTGGGTAAAAGAAGGGTTGGGCTTTACTCGTTGGATAATAAGGGTTATATTAGGATAAGATCTTTTATATATATTTTGTATGTTTATCAACAACAAAGGCGTGTATGGTTTTTGAAAGTTTAGCCGATCCTTGCTAGAAATTAGGGATTTCATTTCCTTAATGTTTTCCTAGTTTTTAAATTTATATAAGTCACATGTTGTGAGGTTTATTTTCGAGCCCTTTAACTTTGATCCAATAAATGTCATTGCCCAACCTTCTCTTGTCGCTGGGGCATATTAACAACGAGTGGGATGGGCTTGTATAAAACCTTGATAAGTGTATTTGACGTTTTCTAACAAATGTTAGGTTTTTGAGCTCACGCGATATAGCTAAGGTTATATAAATGTCCAACTATACGAATTTAGTTAAAGAAATCAACGAAATAGTAAAGGAAATTAAATTTGACGAAAGCACAGAGTTGTGGAAAGACCTGCAAAAATACGGGGTGTTATAGTCTCCCCTAGTTAAATGAGCCTTGTCCTCAAGGCTTAAGACGTTGCAGTGGATGAAGACGCCCGATTTACGAAGAGATGTGATTATTTCTTTTTTGAATGAATCTTCACGTTCCCATGTGAACTCAGGACCTCTCCTAGAGTTTCAGCGAACCTTAACAAGTGGTATGCGGCTTCGCTTTAATCGTTTGATCTCCCGTTCCATACTTTCAACGGGCTCTTCCACAAATTGGAGTTTATCATCAATATGTAATCCTTCCAACGGGACAGCTAATGATTCGTCAGAATAACATTTCTTCAAGTTGGATACATGAAATGTATTGTGAACCCTGCTCAATTCTTGAGGGAGTTCAAGCCTTATGAATCTACAAGTATATTTTGGGTATGAAAAGTTCATGACTTGGACTTAGAGTCGGAAAAGGAAAGATCACAAGCTTTAGAGGAGAATATGTAGGTTATGAATAAAAAACAACGCCGACTTCAAAAGCAGAATAAAAAGATCAAGAGGAAATTAAAATTCATGTTGAGAGAGATAAATACCAACACAAACCTGTAACACATATATATAATCTGCCGTAATCTTGTATTCATGTTTTTAAATGTTGTGTAGAGGTGGTGTTTTATATGTCATGCGTTCTGATTTAGGTTCTGACCACATGTGTTGTAACTTTTCCCGTAGGCTGAATTTCTTGGGTTTAGATAAATTATATGCTTTGGTCTAAGATTGATAATATACTAGTAGTCTAGTTGGTCTGTGGGTGTCAAACTTATATATTATACCTCAATTAGGCCTTAACAATCCTATGAATATGAAAAATTGATGCCAGTTAGGTATTCTGGTTGCATATTTATATAAGGGTTAACAAAGTACCTATGTTTTACATGCCTCAATCGAAGAATTCCAACAAGAATAACCTACACATATGCTTTTAGGAAATCTACCTATACTTTTCAGTTAAGTTCTTTTTATTGAAATAGTAAATCATCCTCTGGTTTCACTGAAATCAGTCGCCAATTTGGCTGTATAAAAATCAGAGTAACTCTTCGGGTTTGATCCCGTCAGTTGGTAGATCATTTAAGCTAGCTTTCATATGTTTAGTACCGTAAACACAGAATAATGTACAATCTAGCTCTTATGATGAAGATTTTATAAGAGATAGCAGCAGTTGGGTTAGGCTACATAGATTTGTAACTAGAATGACTCTGTGGTTCAAGAGCTTGGCAACATATATTGACATGATATACTTTGAATGATTAATTTTGTGAAGCTTGTATTTTACTCTTGATCAAATGTTTCTAGACAAACAAGATAGGTGACTTTCAGCGATCCAAGCCCCTATCTAGACTTATTATACTTAAGTAGCAGACTTTTTGAACTCAAATCCATTAAACAGTTTTGTTAACCATTTGCATCTCTTAAGGCTACCATGGTTTACAATTTTTTTTAAATAGGACATCTAACTTTTCAATGTTATGTTATTGTGATCTCTGCTCTGTCTTTTAGATACATCACTGAGACTTAAAATGACATAAATTTCAATTTAATTTTAGAAGTTGAATTTGTAATAGATATTATAAGTGAACATTGTATAAAATTCTTTCATTTAACTTGCAACCCCCAAAATAGAATTTCCAATCTAAGCCATCGCTAGATTGGATAAGACAGAGCATAAGGATGTGTGTGTGCAATTGTAGGCTACCTTAAAATGTTGTTTGAATGTAAAGTATTAACATTAAACGTCTCTTTATCGAGGGAGGAACCTAAAATATCTGAAGAATTTGCAGGAAGGGAAGAAATGTCAGTTTTACCATATCATGGCAAGTTTAGTAATTTTTCTTTTGTACATTTTCAAACAGTAACAACATAAAGTGCATGGTGTATCAACAAGATTCGAAGATTGTGTGTTATAAGAAGGTTGTCTTGATTACCATGATTTAGTCGTTATTCATGTTCAAATGGTGTATTTTTGTAATGACAAATGAATACAATTGTTGGTATGTTATGGGTATTGATTATATTCTCTTTTATGTTTGGATTAATTTGCGTTACGTTAACAAGTTAAGAATTTTAGTTTTCCGTTTTGATAAAAAGGAAAAGGGTGCCACGAACCCAGATATTTTGTGGTTGTCGGCAACTTGTGGATGGTGACGACTTTTTGGTCACCAATCAACCAAAATAGTGACCACCATTTGGTCTCTGACAGATCGGTGACGAGGATATTTGGTCACCGATAGGTTGAAGTTGTATTTTCCCCCATCCCTTCATTGACGACTTTTTGGTCACTATTTGGTGACGAAACTACATTTGGTCTCTAATGGTAATTAGTGACGGACCTTTGGTGATCACTGCTGACCACCTATATTTGGTCACTAATCACGTTTGGTGACGAAATTAATACTGTTTGTGACGAAAATTTCTCGTAACTAAAAACACTTTTTCTTGTAGTTAGTAAAGATAAAGATAAAGATAGACGATAAATAAGCAAAAATCGATGCACTTGAAGAATAACGTAACTAAATCGGTTTACTACCATCGACTTTTTAAAGAATGGTGGTGTAATCCTCAATTAATTATAATAAACGTGTTTTACAAAAAGTTTAACAATAATTTCAAATGAGATAATATTGTAAATTTGATCAAAACTTTATGTGACATATATTAGTTGGGAGTTTTTTACGAGAACTAAAACATGTAGCTTACAATTTGGGTATAAACTTAGGCTTGTGAATAATAACTTTATAGGCAACTCGTGATTATGAACAGTGGGGTCTCGGATGGGTGTGCAATAGGTGCCGTCGCACAGGGCCTCCACTTTTAAAGGGCCATATTTTTATTAGTTTTGCATATAAATACTTATAATATTATACCTATATGACCAATATAATTTAAGCTTGTGTGAAATTTCTTTTTAATTTGTAAGTGTAATAAGACCTCTTTATTGTTTTTGCCTAGGGCCACCGAAAACGTCGAGACGGCTCTGCTTATGAATGAACTCTACAAGGGATTTAATAAGCTTATTAATGGATAGATTTTGTGGCAATTTGGGTCGGGTTCGGATTGGCAGGTTTGGATTGACAGGTTGGCGGGTCAAAAATTTCAACTCGAACCTGACCAATATAAATAATTGGGTTAGCTATATGAACCTTAACATATTTACACATAACCCGAACCTGACCTATGTAACCCGTATTTATACTTGGGTTTGGGTTGACATATTAAATATGTTACACAAGTTGAATAGGTAAATCGGGTTTCGGGTTGACTCATTTACCCATTTTATATAAAAAAAGTTGACACAGTACAAGATATTTAACCCGTTTTTCTCTTGCTATGACATTCCTCAAATAAACACACGTCCTCATCCTCTCAGATAAGCTAAAAAAATGTTAGATAGATGAAAACGCTTTCATATAAACCCATAAGCTCAACATATCTAAACAATTAAGTATGCTTATTTTTTACTAAATAAGCTAATGAGGTCTTAAACCTCTAAGACAAACACCCTTTAGTTCATTTAGGCATACTTATTTCTGAAACACCATTCCTAGTTGGTATTTTAGACAAAAGTTTTATATTTTTATTACTCAGTAGTAATGTCGCTCTATTTTCGACAAACAGAAATAATTAATCACCATTGTTAATTTTCTTAAAATGAAGGGACTGGAAGTGAAATTGAAGTTGACTTGGAGTCAACCCAACAACTTTGCCTTTACTCTTTCTGAACTCAACTGGATCTTCCACTTGTAATTATACTGGTAATTTTGATCTCTATATTGTAAGTCATCTCTATTCTCTTTTTAGTCACTCCCTTTTCATTGTTTATTTTTGTATTTGCATATCTTATATATAGTATCATTTTGAAACATTCATAGTTTTTAATATCATTATTTGTTGGGAAATCTCAAAACGAAGCAAAAAAATGTTATGTCATGGTCCTACTACCTAGCGATTCAGTAATGTTGTTGTTGTTGTTGTTGTTGTTTTCGGTTGAGATTGCTGACTGTTTTCACTATCTATCTTTTGCTTCATATGTTCTACTTTTAATTAACAGGTAACATATATTTATTATATATACAATTAACATCTTTGTCCTGTCTACATGTATAACACAAAAGCAGTCACATGTTTTATTGCTTTATGCTTCTTTCTCATGGATTCTTAATTGGTGCTAACTAATTCATTGTTTCAACTTTATCTTTCACTTTTTCTGAAAACCTTTATGGTACTTGTAAACAAACGCAGCACAATCTCATTATTGACAATGGCTACTACGTCTGTTCCTCATCGGTGGCAATATGATGTATTTGTAAGTTTTAGAGGTGAAGACATACGCAAAAACTTCATGGATCATCTTTTCAATGATTTCAAGCAAAAAGGAATTCATGCTTTTAGAGATGACAACGACTTGCCTAAAGGAGAGGAGATATCTCCAGAACTCTACGCAGCCATTGAAAGATCAAGGTTTTTGATAGTTATCTTCTCCAAGAATTATGCTTCTTCATCCTGGTGTCTGAGGGAACTTGTGAAAATACTTGAGCGCAAGAAGATTGAGAATCCAAAACATGAGGTTCAGATTATCTTTTATGATGCCAAGCCTAATGAGGTGAGGAAACAAAAAAGGAGTTATGCAGAAGCGTTCATTTACCACGAAGTTTCAAATAGTGCAGAGGTCGGTAAATGGAAAGAAGCTTTATCCATGGCAGCTAATCTGTCTGGATGGGATCTCCAGGACATGACAAATGGGTAATTTTCTTGTTTTTGTGGAATTAGTGTTGTAGCTCTACTAAAGCTTAACACTATGTAGTTTCTCTTACTTATTGTGTCTTTGTTGAAAATAGGTTTGAGTCCAAGTTCATCGATTCCATTTCCAGAGAAATCCTCAAAACATTATGTGACGGACCCTTACATGTTGGTGAGAACCTTGTTGGCATAGATTTCCATTTCGACAAATTAGACTTGTCACGCTATGTCGGGTCAGCTAAAGTTAACATGATTGGAATATGTGGTATAAGCGGAATAGGAAAGACGACCCTTGCCAAAGCTATTTATAACTTGATGTATATTCACTTTGAAGGAAGTTGCTTTTGTGAAGATGTCAGAAAACAGCAAGACCTAACTCGAGTCCAAATGCAACTTATTGATAACATCATGAAAACAAGAGCTTTAAAGATATCGAGTGTCGGTCAAGGGATTATGGTGATAAAGAAGATGATGTCATCGAAGCCGATCCTGCTAATTTTGGATGATGTAGATGATCATGAGCAGTTAGAGGCACTAGCGGGTTCAGCTGGTTGGTTTTGCCCAGGAAGTTTGATTATTTTCACTGGTAAAGATAAACAGTTGCTAAGATCACATAGAGTGGATGAAATCCATGACATGGACTTTCTAGATGATGATCGATCACTTGAGCTCTTCCGTTCCTATGCCTTTAAAGAAAAGGATTCTTCTATAGAATTCAAAGAAGTTTCTCACAAAGTTGTGAAATATGTGCAAGGTCACCCTCTTGCTCTCAAAGTGTTAGGACGATTTTTATATGACAAAACGATGGGTCAGTGGGTTAGTGAACTGGAAAAGCTCAAAGTATATCCAAATGAACAGATACAACGAGTGCTTCGTTTAAGTTATGATGGGCTAGACCTCCATCAGAAAAATATCTTGCTTGATATAGCATGTTTATTCGTTGGAGAAAACAGGGATTTTGTAGCAAGCGTACTAGATGGCTGTAACTTCTTTGCAGTTACAAATATGAAAGTTCTGGTTGATAAGTCATTAATTACGATATCTAGTGACATGTCACTTCAAATGCATGACTTGATTCAAGCAATGGCAAGGGGAATTGTTCGTGAAGAGTCTCTCATGCCTGGGAAACAGATAAGATTGTGGAATTTATCTGACGTTTACTATTTATTGAGTGGAAAGAAGGTAACGAAGTGGCATGTTATTCTTTTTATTGTGAATTAATACATAAAAGTATAAGCAATGACATATCTTACCATTTATTAAAAAAAGGTGCATTTTCTTGCTTTTACAGGTAGCAATAACAAAAGCAGAAGCAGTTGAAGTTCTAGTCCTGTTGTTAGAGAAATCTAGTCAAAAGGTTCACATAGATGCTAATGATTTTGCACATATGAAAAGGTTGCGGATCCTCAAAATCTATCAAGAGGAAAAAGTGTATGAGCAAAAACATGAATTAAAGGGCCACAATGTGATCTTCTCAGGAAATTTGTATTATTTGTCCAATGAGCTAAGCTTGTTTTATTGGCATGCATTCCCTTTCAAGTACCTACCTTCAGATTTCTATCCAGAAAACATTGTGGCCATTGACTTGTCTTACAGCAACATAAAAAAATTTTGGACTACACCTAAGGTATTTCCTTGAACACACATGTTTTTCTATTTGATACCTAATGATCCGAGAACTTATCTTTTTTTTTTTCTAACGATTTCAGTGCTTTAGAAGGTTGAAAGTAATGAAGCTGAGGTACTGTTGTAACCTAACAAACACCCCTGACTTCTCAAAGACTACAAATCTTGAAGAGCTAAATCTTGAAGGTTGTGTGAATTTGGTTAGCGTTCATCCCTCAATTGGAATGCTCAAGAGGCTTCTTGTGTTAAATCTAACAGGGTGCCTAAAAGTCAACCAACTCCCTGAAGCATTGGATTGGATCAAAAGCTTAAAGGAGCTTCATGTTGACAAAACTGCCATTACAGAAGTTCCTTCTTTTGTATCCTCTCTAATAAACCTTGAATCATTGTCATTCGGTGGCCAAGGGAGGATTCAAGCTAAATGGTGGACTTCAATCACTGCTCCTTTTGGTTTACTAAGTAAACAACAACGTCCCCCAAGATCAGTTTCATTGGCAGGTTTACATATGCTAAAGTATCTGAATTTCAGCTACTGCAATTTACTAGAAGTGCCTGAGAGCATTGGAGGCTTATCATGTCTAGAACGTCTATACTTAAAAGGGAACAATTTTACTAGCTTGCCTGGGAGTTTGAGTAAACTTTCTCATCTTCGAGATCTTTGGGTTGATGGTTGCAAGAAGCTGGAAGTGTTGCCCGAACTTCCACCTAGCCTTTTGGAGATTAATGCATCTGATTGCACCTCCTTAAGAGAAGTGTTGGGATCATCTAAAGACCAATTCATGAATAGGTACAATAATTTCAATAACTGTCCAAAGCTGTTTAAGAATGTTACAGTTGATAGCGAGGAGTCTATATCGAAGACTCAGTGTCTTGAGTCATCTATAACTTCCCAAGGCTTTAATCACCAGCTTTCTGCTTTCCTTGGGTTTTTGGGATTGCAGACTAGGAGATGTGGATTCTTCTTGCAAGACGATTCCTATTCTAGTTTAGATATATTATATTTCGGGAATAGCATGCCAGAGTTGTTTACAAATAGAAGCATGGAAAATCATGTAAAGGTTGAATTACCATCAGATTGGTGTTATGATAAGAAGTTTATTGGATTTGAAACTTGTGTTCAAGTGCAAAAAGCCTTTCAACAAATTTGATGGATACTCTGTAAAGAACTTTGATGGAGC
This sequence comes from Tanacetum coccineum, assembly GCA_026074375.1. Taxonomy (NCBI): domain Eukaryota; kingdom Viridiplantae; phylum Streptophyta; class Magnoliopsida; order Asterales; family Asteraceae; genus Tanacetum; species Tanacetum coccineum. The sequence goes on along the minus strand of BQNB010014111.1, from coordinate 30,585 downwards.
TTCTCTGAAAGAACGAGATTTTTTTTTCAGATATGGTGATGGAAATCCACGATTCATATAAGATATGGTTGCATTATACGAGGAATATATGGGAATGGAAGGAAGCAAAGAATTTTGTAACATTTAGTTTCTTTGAAGAGAATAATGAAGATGTTGAGGTGAAGGAGTGTGGTGTAAGACTAATTTATGATGAAGATATAGAAAAAGAAGTAGATTTAAGTATGCTCCAAGGCCTCCCAACTCCAACACGACATGGTGGCATGTTAGACCTAGATGGGGAGAGTGGTGATGTATACTGGTCGTGGTAGTACAATTGAAAACCTTTATTGTGTTTCTTTAATTCATTCATATGACTTTAGTTTATAACGAGCTCACATAAGCCCATCATCAAAACGACAGAATGGTTGGTCGTTTTTGTTTTCATCTTTAGTATAGTAGACAATAAGCTGAGGTGTTTGTTGAAATGTGTATGAGAAGAAATAATTGGCTAACTATTGGTATAGCATATATATATATATATATATATATATATATATATATATATATATTGTTGGATTGATTGTTAAGAACGTATTGCAAACATGGGTTTCGTTTACTTGTATCTCCAATCTCCTTGTTGCTTTGGGAATAACATCTTTTGAGAAACCAAAAGTTTTTTTTTCTCAATGTTATACTAAACCAAAACCAATTATAAATGTTCAATGGTATACTAAACCGAAAGAATCCTTCTTACATATAAAGTACACCATGAAGAGAATCCTATGTGGTATTAAAAAACCTGCCACAAATTGTAAAAGATCGTGAACTTTAAATTCTTTACTTGAGAGGGTCATGTTACAACTCTCGAAAAAAAAAATCTTAAATTCTGCATCAAACTTGAGCTTCTTTGGTCACTGTTGCCATCTCAAACCTGAAATGAGAACAATTTGCAGTCAATAAAACGTCAAAAGCAAAGGTCGCGAAAAAAGCACACATTAACTTGTGTTTTGTGGACAATGTACTACAACTATTTAATATGCAAGTACTTTTCTTTGAGAACTCCTTGCTATCAATTGTACACTTTCAAAGTTGTGAAATTGAGAAGGATTTGCGATTTGGTTAGTTTCTTTGTGGTATTAAGAATCAATTCTATTGAAACTGACATTACAGCATTTTTATACTTTTATATTCGATGTTTGTGTTAAACAAGTAGCTATACCTGCGCGCCGCTGCGGGACGATTAGCGGAGCGCGAGGTTTGAGGAAACTTAAAGTTTTTTTCATAAAAAAACAGACCGACGACTCAAACAGTGCGAGAGGGTATTCCGAGAAAAAAAAAAGGAAATTTTTTTTTTAGAAATTTTTTGAAAAAAAAGGAAAAAAAAAACTGGTCACCGTGCGCCGCTGCGGGACGATTAGCGGAACGCGAGGTTTGAGGAAACTTAAAGTTTTATTCATAAAAAAACAGACCGATGACTCCAACAGTGCGAGAGGGTATTCCGAGAAAAAAAAAATTTATTTTAAAAATTTTTTGAGAAAAAAAAAGAACGGGACGATTAGCGGAGCGCGAGGTTTGAGGAAACTTAAAGTTTTATTCATAAAAAAACAGACCGATGACTCAAACAGTGCGAGAAGATATTCCGAGGAAAAAAAAAGAAAGTTTGATTTTAAAATTTTTTTGAGAAAAAAAAAAAGAAAAAAAAAACTGGTAACCGCGCACCGCTGCAGGACGATTAGCGGAGCGCGAGGTTTAAGGAAATTTAAAGTTTTATTCATTAAAAACAGACCGATGACTCCAACAGTGCGAGAGGGTATTCCGAGAAAAAAAAAAGAAAATTTTATTTTAAAATTTTTTTGAGGAAAAAAAAGAAAAAAAAAAGAAAGTAAAAACCGTTATTAATGGTCGGGTCAAAAACATTTAATACAACCCGCTGTATTCGCGGGTCGGTTCCCCCAAGAAATGTATTGTTTAGAAATTACTTAATAGCATATAGAAGTAAGAAAAAACCACGATCATCAAAGATACCTGGCATGCTTAACTTTATTCAAATGATACTTAAATGCATAAGTGCGTAGCATTGTAAGGTTTATGGTCCTAACAAATTAATCAGTTCCACTATTATCTTAGGTTTCGTTTGTTTTTCAGAGGTTTTACCTCTTCATCTGCAAAACATGTGTGCAGAAGAAGAGGTGAATCTAAGCTCTTCATCTGCAAAGAAAAAGACCATTTGTTTTTTTTCTTCTCTTGAAGTACTTTTTTCATTTTTGATTCTTTATCTTTTTACTAGTGTTTTTTACGTTTTCGTCAGTTATTTAACGTTTTCGTCAGTTTTATACGTTTTCGTCAGTATTTTTACGTTTTCGTTAGTTTTTTACGTTTTCGTCTGTTTTTTACGTTTTCGTCAGTTATTTTACGTTTTCGTCAGTTTCATTTTACGTTTTCTTTAGTTTTTTTTACGTTTTCGTCAGTTTTTTTACGATTGCGTCCGTTTTTTTACGTTTGCGTCGGTTTTTTACGTTTTTGTCTTTTTTTTACGTTTTCGTCAGTTATTTTACGTTTTCGTCTGTTTTTTTTACGTTCTCGTTATTTTTTTACGTTTTCGTCAGTTTTTTTTTACGTTTTCGTTAGTTATTTTACGTTTTCGTCAGTTATTTTACGTTTTTGTCATACGTTTTCTTTAGTTTTTTTATGTTTGCGTCAGTTTTTTTACGTTTGCGTCGGTTTTTTACGTTTTCGTCTAATTTTTTTACGTTTTCGTCTGTTTTTTTTACGTTTTCGTCAGTTTTTACGTTTCCGTTAGTTTTTTACGTTTTGGTCAGTTTTTTTACGTTTTCGTCAGTTATTTTACGTTTTCGTCAGTTTGTTTTACGTTTCCGTCAGTTTGTTTTACGTTTTCGTTAGTTTTTATACGTTTTGTCAGATTTTTACGTTTTCCTCATTTTTTTTACGTTTTTGTCAGTTATTTTACGTTTTCGTTCTTTTTTTTACGTTTTCGTCTGTTTTTTACGTTGTCGTACTTTTACGGACGAAAACTTGAAAACCGGAGGAAAACGTAAAAAACGTGGGAAAACGTAAAAAAATGGAGGAAAACGTAAAAAGACGGACGCAAACGTAAAAAGACGGACGCAAACGTAAAAAGACGGACGCAAACGTAGAAAAACATATGAAAACATAAAAAACGGACGAAGACGTAAAAATAGGAAAAAAACGTTAAAAAACAGACGAAAAGGTAAAATAACGGAGGAAAACGTAAAAAACCAGACGAAGACGTAAAATAACTGACAAAGACGTAAAAATACAGACGAAAACGTAAAAAAGCAGACGAGAACGTAAAAAAACAAACGAAACGTAAAAAACGGACAAATGTAAAAAAACAGACAAAAACATAAAAAACCTGACATATGAATAAATGGGTCAACCTTTCCTCAAATAGATTATAAAAAAGCATACCTGAGCAAAAAACTATTGCGGGAGGCACCTGTTGTGATCCTTAAGGATTCCCGACAACATTGCTGAGGCCCCGCAACAGTGAACGTTCAGCTAGTTTGATTTTTATATGCATATAATAGGACAAAACTCAGAACACGAAAAACTTATAACAGAAATTAAAGAATAAAAAGAGACTATGCTTGCCAAATAGAGATTTATTATTGATAAAATAGCATATCTTAGTTATACAAGCAACCACTAGTTACAAAGACTACAAGTTTGTTTAGGTACGAATTCCAAAGTTAGCACCATAATTAATCAGAGACTTGAAAGGGATGTATGATGAACATCAAGTAGCATTGAAAGAGTGTTCGAACTCGCAAGTGACAGAAACAACCAAAAGAAGGCAGAATAATAGCAGAAGATGCAACTTTGCGGATTGCATGTTTAGTATTGGAGCAATGAGATTTCCTAGATCCTTGTATGACAAAAAAAGATGTGGATATCGAAATGAAGTATGCAGACTTTCGAGCTATCTACATAAGGGATGATCTTTACTAAGGAGACAAGTCAACATATGCGATATCTTATATTTAGTATCTTTCATAAAAATAACTAGATATGAGTGTCTTTTGACTTCTGACTATAATGCTTGGTTGGTGCATCATATGCATTATTTGGCTTAACGGATCCAATAACTTTGATCTACTTAAACCATATATTTCTGACTTTTAATAGCGAGAAAGGCAGATACAAAAGAAGTACGATATTCGAGTATTAATGTTGTAAAAGTGTAGTAGTTACAACCATGCTACTGGAAAACAAGTTAAAATTACTCAAGCAAATGAACCTTAAAGAACATACCACGAAAGCAATTAGAAGTTGACATCTTGAGCTACTCACACGTTCCTTTTCCTACCTGCAAACATCATAGCAGACATCCACATTATTCTTATTCTTTACCACCCAATAAAAGACAGTGGCGCAGAATTTTATAGGTGCAAAAATGCGATGATAAATATACAAACTATTGAAACTCAGTTTAACTATAACCTGCACATAAGATCACTAAATTCGTGCTTACTCCAAGAGTCTAGCATTGAAACTCGGTTATTTTCACCTTAAATAGACACAATACATTTGACACTTAACAAGAGTCTAGTATTTAGCAACTTATTAGTTATGTTAATAAAAAACCATGGCTTTATCTAAACTACAGCTTTATATAACAACAGAATCAAAATGGTGAGCAATAAAACACATTGTACACTAATTTTCTCTCATATTCTCAGTGAGGCATAAGATCAAACACGTTGTGTGCATCATAAAAAAACACATTTTCAATATCTTCATTGAGTCATTTCATCAAACACCTTATGGGCATCAGTTTGCTTGTGAGTTTTCAATAATTAATTGAGCTATAAATTAAATGGGATATAAAATTAGCATAAATGGGTTCAGGTGAGGAGAAATGGTAGACCTTGCCAAAAAAGAGGGTATGTTTTTTTGTAATTTGTCATCTAAAGTAATGGTATTTCTGGAAACTCATAACCGATTTTAAATATATTTTTCTCTTTCAATATTACTAGTACTACTATTATTTACCACTATGTATGGAGGTAAATTGGGTTAATAGACAAAAAAGTTACTATACTTTCCCAAAAAGTTCGCCTAAGTTACTCTACTTTCATTTTGTTCACTTAGGTTACTGAACTTTTGATAAACATAAACCCCCATAATTTCAATGTTAATCCGAGCAACCTGGACATATATTTTTAGGTAAGTTAAGTAACATAAATGTCATGTTTTTACAAGTTCAGTGATGTTTACGTATATTTTTGCAAGTTGAGTAACCCCAAATGTCATGTTTCATAAGTTTAGTAACTTAAATAAACAAAATGAAAGTTTAGTAACTTAGACGAACTTTTTGGGAAAGTATAGTAACTTCTTTGTATAATAACCCGAGGTAAATTATCATACATGCGAATTTATATTTTTTATGTGACCTTTAATGTAATACGGGTTTAATATGTAGTCATTGCTGCGAGAAAAAAAATATATGGATTACAAACAAAAAAATATTAAAAGTTTAAAGATTAAACAATATTTTAAATTTTGTTACCATTTTAAAGTTTTTTAAGTTTGAAGATTTCAAGTTTCTATATTTAAGAAAAGTCATCCATTCTTTATATAGATGATAGACATGCAAAAAATAGATGCACTTGAAGAATAATGTAACTAAGCCAGTTTACTACCAACGACTTTTTAAAGAATGGTGGTGTAATCCTCAATTAATTAATAAACATTTTTTACAAAAAGTTTAACAATAATTTCAAATGAGATAATATTGTAAATTTTGATCAAAACTTTATGTGACATATGGTAGTTGTGAGTTGTTTTACGAGAACTAACAAATGTAGCTTACAATTTGGGTATAAACCTTTTACTCAAAAAAAATCTGGGTATAAACTTAGGCTTGTGAATAATAACTTTATAGGCAACTCGTGCTTATGAATGAACTCTATTTAATAAGCTTATTAATGGATAGATTTGGTGGTAATTTGGGTCGAGTTCGGGTTGGCTAGTTTGAGTTAACAGGTTGGTGGGTCAAAAATTTCAACCCGAACCTGACCAATATAAATAATTGGGTTAGCTATATCTAGGGGTGAGCTAGAAAAACCGAAAAAACTGAAAACCGAAACCGAACCGAACCAAACCGAAAACAACCGAACCGAACTACTAATTCGGTTCTCGGGTTGGATATGGGTTTGGTAATCTGAACCGAAAAACGAATTTGCCAAAACCGAACCTAACCTAACTACTAATTCGTTTCTCGGATTGAATATGAGTTTGACAATCTGAACCGAAAATCGAACCAAAAATCAAATTCATTTAAATTTATATTTTTTTATATATTTATATATAGAAATACCATTAAAAATTTATCCTAATATAAAAAAATATTTTTTATGTTTGAAATAATTTTTTTTGCTAAATATTTATGTAATTATTAGTTTTTTTAAATAAATAGTAAAATTCGGGTTATTGCTTCTCGGTTTGGTTCGGTTGAATTCTAGTTCGGTTCGGTTTTCGGGTTGACCAAAAAAAAATTAACCGAACAACCCGATAACCGAACTGATCAACACCCCTAGCTATATCAACCTTAACATATTTACACAAAACCCGAACCTGACCCATTTAATCCATATATATACTTGGGTTTAGGTAACGGATTAAATATGTTACACAAGTTGAATAGGTAAACCGAGATTCGGGTTGACCCATTTACTCATTTTATATAAAAAAGTTGACACATTACAAGGTTTTTCTCTTGCTATGACATTCCTCAAATAAACACACGTCCTCGTCCTCTCAGATAAGCTATAAGAAAATGTTAGATAGATGAAAACGCTTTCATATAAACACATAAGCTCAACATATCTAAACAATTAAATATGCTTTATTTTTGACTAAATAAGCTAATGAGGTCTTAAACCTTTAAGACAAACACCCTTTAGTTTATTTAAGCATACTTATTTCTGAAAGACCATTCCTACTTGGTATTTTAGACAAAAGTTTCATATTTTTGTTACTCAGTACTAATATAATGTCACTCTATTTTGGACAAACATAAATAATTAATGGCCTTTGTTAATTTTTTTAAAATAATGTCACTCTATTTTGGACAAACATAAACAACTTTGCCTTTACTCTTTCTGAAACTCAACTGGATCTTCCACTTGCAATTATCTTATACTAGTACCTCATTATCATTTTGATTGCATTCATTTCAAAGACTTGCATTTTGATCGCCATATTGTATGTCATCTCTATTCTCTTTTTAATTACTCCCTTTTTACTGATTCATTTTTGTATTTGCCTATCTTATAGTATCATTTTGAAACATTCAAAGTTTTTATTATTCCACCTATTATTATTATTTGTTCGGATAAAAGGGAATTTTTTTTATGGTTTATTTTGTATTTGCATATCTTTTTATTGGTTATACGTATGTTGGGTTCCTATGACGGGTTTTGTCCTTTGATATGTAATTTATACACTACAAAAAAAAAGTTTATTTTATCACACTTTTTTGTACACACTTTTAAATAGTGTGGAAAATATTTTGAGTTTATTAACACATATAAATGTGTAAAAAAATAGTTACATAAATAAGTGTGAACAAATTTTAAAAAGTTAAAGGTTTTCACACTTATATTTGTTGCAAATAAAAGTTCACACTTTAAAATGTGGAAAAATCTATAATTTGTTCACACTTTAAAGTGTGGACCTCATTTGTAACACCCATATCCTCCACACTTCCTCTTGAGTGAGAAGTGTGGAGGATTTGGGTGTTACAAATGGGGTCCGCACTTGAAAGTGTGAACAAATTATGAATTTTTCCACATTTAAAAGTGTGAACTTTTATTTGCAACAAATATAAGTGTGGAAACTATTTGTTTTTTAAAATTTGTTCACACTTATTTATATAACAAACTTTTACACAATTATAAATGTGAACAAACTCATTATATTTTACACACTTTTTTAAAGTGTGTAAAAAAAGTGTGGTAAAATGACATATTTTTTGTAGTGATACGACCATTTAAGTTAGAATCATTGTAGTTTTAGATTTGTGTGGCCCAAATTGTATACTACCTAGCCATTCAATAATGTTGTTGTAGATGTATAGTCCGGAATGGGCCGGTAATGGGCAGTCCTGATAGAAGAGCGGCCCACATTCGACCTAACCCTAATTCATACCCTATAAATATAGGGGTAGGATCCTTCCATAAGGGGGGATAACAGGTTATGACTTGACCGTCGGAGGGTAGATCCCGGGGCTCCGGCCTCGGGTCCCCTTCTAACCGGTTCTTCTTTGTTGGCAGCACTGTTCAAGGCTCGGGAAGACGACGAACAGCCCAAGGAGAGTCGTCAAGACCGGCCCAACCCAAATTATGCATCAATAGTTGTTGTTGTTGTTTTCGGTTGAATTTTGCTTCATATGTTCTACATTTAGTTAACAGGTAACATATATTTAAATATAAACAATTAGCATGTTACATGGTATAACACAAAAGCACTCGCATGTTTTATTCCTTTATGCTTCTTTGTCATGGATTCTTAATTGGTGTTAATTCGTTGTTTCAACTTTAATTGGTGTTAATTCATTGTTTCAACTTTATCTTTATTTTATTGATGCCAGTGTTTTAAAAGGTTGAAAGTAATGAAGCTAAGGTACTGTTGTAACCTAACAACCACCCCGACTTCTCAGAGATTACAAATCTAGAAGAGCCAAGTCTTGAAGGTTGTCTGAATTTGGATACATTTCATCCATCAATTGGAATGCTTAAGAGGCTTGTTGCAATAAATCTGAGCGATTGCAAACGCCTTAGGAGTTTTCCTTCCAATTTAAAAATGGACAAACTGCCTGCAGACTCGCGCAGAATCAAAACCTTAGTAGAGCTTCATATAGATGGAACTGCTATCACAGAGCGTCCTGGATGTTCCTCCCAGTCTTTTGTCAGTCAAGATGGTGGACTACATCCCGGAAATTTACATGATGAACCCTTGCTTGTTGGTAAGAATGTTGCATTGTGGTGGAAATATGATGTCTTTGTAAGTTTTAAAGGTGAGGATATCCGTAACAGTATCTGTTCAGTGATTTCAACCAAAAAGGAATTCATGCTTTTAGAGATGATATTGAATTGCCTAAAGGGGAAGAAATATCTCCTCACCTCTACAAAGCCATTGAAGAATCGAGGTTTTTGATAGTTATCTTCTCCAAAATTACGCTTCTTCATCATGATGTCTGAGGGAACTTGTCAAAATACTTGAGTGCAATCAGATTGAAAACCCAAAACATAAGGTTCGGATTATCTTTTAGAGAGATACAATTTCACTAACCACAAAAAGAAACTTCAAAAGATCTGAAACAATTTTCAGACAATAAATACGTAAGATAATCAGACATACTGATGGATGCAAGAGCTTAACACAGTCAATAAATATAAAAAAACATCTTAAATAAAATTCTAAGGGAAAAATGGGATTGAAGTCGGCATATAGTACAATGAAACTTTTAAGCTAACTTTTTGCCACACAAATCAGCTCGAAACATCATAACAATGATATCTTAATTTGTGTTTTGATAACTTCGTTTACAGCTAAACAAAAGTAAGTTGTGGAGCATCGTTTTGTGCACCTTACGGAATCTTCTTTAGTAAAGAATTAACAAAAAAGAACAATACATGTTGATGGTTTTTATACTTTCATAACAATTATATTAAACCATAACATCAAAGCATAGAATAGCGGAAGCAAATGAATGATCAAATAACATGCTTGAATAATTAACCGAATTAGGGTTACATACCTTTTGATTCTAAAAACATTCTAGAAATCAATGCTACATATACATTCTTTTTATTCTAAATAATCAACTAAAATACTATATTAATTTTTAAAAGATAAAAAATAATTAATTTTAAGAAAAAAATATATTTTCCTAACTAAAAGTTTTACTATTAAATGTATTTATTACATAATACTCTACTAAAATGATTTTTAGAAAGAAAAAAATAATTAATTGTTGAGTTTATTAGTATAGGGTAGTAGAAATTCCATTTTGTCAAGTTCAGGGTACCAAGTTCAGGGTACTAATATGTGTTTCGGCCTATTAAGATATTGGGTATAAAAGTATGTGTGTCAAAATTATAAAAAACTGAAACTTAAAGAAGGCGGGGTGGTTTACAAAAACATAAGGGTGAAAAATAAAACGTTAACAAACAAAACCAAGTTCATCTCACTTTATTGATTATACACAGAAGAACACACACAACAAACAAAGCCGACTAAAAAAAACTCAAGCACAAAAAAAAAAACGGCAACTAAAGGTACTTTCATTCATCATCTCCTCAATCTGAATAATCAAAGGTATGTTTTCCGGTTAATGAATTAAATGTATACTAATCGATTATTTATTAATTCATCTACTAATCTAGGGTTTGTTTTTTAAGTAATTAAGTTATGGGTTTGTGTTATTGTGCTTTAATTTATGTGGTATGGCTTATTTTTCGTGATAACGTTTGCTACAATTTTGGTCGTTTAATTTGTAGTGATATTAATAGACGGTGGTTAATTCGGCGACAAAGAAGGAGATGTATGATTTAATTGTGTATATTCTTTATTACATTTGCGATTGATGTACGTTTTTTTAGTTAAATGTGAAAAAATGTTAAAATATATCTTGCTACTTTTTAACACAGTGATTTTTTACTATAAGTGTCTCGGAACTTAAGCATAAAAAGAAAAACTCTCTCTACTGTGGGCGATTTGCATAGACATCTGGAAACCCTAATTTGGTCGAATTTTTCTATCCTTAAATTCTCTTCTCAAATTCTTTATAACACTATGTTCTTTTCTACATCTTATCTACTGATTTTTGTTGTTTTAACTCTTGTTTTATTTAGTTTTTGGGATTGAATCCGGTTGTAATAGCTGTTTTTTTAAGGTTCTTTTGCAATCGTTCTTTATTAGGGTTTTTAGGGTTTCGTGTCCTTTAATTCCTTTATTACCTGTGATTGTGTGATTATGGAAGCCGGTTAGAAGGTTATTGGTATTTAATTCATGCCCTAGCTTCCTTCTAAGGCTATTATCGATTGAAGTAGGCGTAGATTTCGTGTTTTTTTGTCGTTTTGTTTCTGGTTCGTTGCTTCGTTTTTGGTTTATGGAGAATCCAGGTAGTATTGATTTGAGAGAGGGGATTGCTGTGAACTTAGATGTTGATGCTTTGCATAATCGCATGCAGCGGTTTAATGAGAATCAAACTGGTAATGGCGCAAATGTGCAGCCGAAGGCAGGTGCTAGGGGTGTTGCGTAAACCCTTGCACTAATCGATGTGCTTTATTCCTGAATCGGTTGCTGTAAGTTTTTGCTTCGTTAGCTTTGGCGAGTCGATGTTTAGTAGGGTTGCTCCTCTTAGTAGCAACTTATGATTTGTTGTGAATGAAGGGTGCGCGGTTTTTCTGTTCCATAACCCTAACTCCTTTTAATCCGTATGGACTACTGGTGGGGGGTCCTTGTGGTAAATGACACTATCCCATCTCCTACTGCTATTACAACTAACTCATATGCAGGTATGAGGGTTAATACTACATCAGGTAGTACCTCCTTGGCTCAAGCTAATGGGGAGTCGAAGTACGTGCTTCCAACCGAAGATAATGGTGATGCAATTATTTTTAACATTGTTCCGAATGTGCTTAATATTGCTCAAATTTTTGGTGTTCCATTTAAAACCTTTGCGGATATTGAGGATCTAATGAATGGGATAGAGATGGGTAAACATGAGGCTGACATCAATACCAAGTCAACATCCTATGCTGGAGTTGCGGGTACAAGTGCTAAGGACCAACCAAAAGTTAATTCTAACTTTCGTCCCTTGGTGGCTGATCCCGTATTTGATGGTGTTAACATTTCTATTCCTCGTAAAGTTGTCGAAAAGGTTAGTACACGTTTTGAACATACTTTATATGGTTACTTTATTGGAAAGAGAATGGCGTTTCCGGTTGTTGAATACTATGCTAGGAAAAACTGGGCGAAACATGGGCTGAAAAGAATTATGATGAATACCAAAGGCTTCTTTTTCTTTAAATTTAATACGCGGGCTCGATTAGAAGCTGTTTTAGAGGGTGGTCCTTGGATGATAAGTAAGTCTCCGATCATTCTCAAGAAACGGTCGATGGATACTAGATTGCTTAAAGAAGAATTGACTCGTATTCCGATATGGGTTAAACTGCATGATATTCCTATTCAAGTTTTTGAAGAGGATGGTATTAGCTTAATTGATACATTTATTGGCAAACCTGTTATGCTTGATTCATACACAAGTTCCATGTGTAATGATTCGTGGGGTAGGAGTAGTTTTGCTAGGTGCTTAATTGAGGTAAATTCAGAGGCTGATCTCGTGGATGTTGTTACTATTGGCATTCCTTCACTTACTGGGGATGATTTTACCAAAGAAACCATCCGTGTTGAGTATGAATGAAGGCCGCCCAGGTGTGATTTGTGTAAGATTTTTGGTCATGTTCATGACCATTTCCCTAAAAAGGTGGTGAGTCCTCCTATCTCTCCCTATAGAAGGAACCTACCTCTATATTTATAGGGTATGGATTAGGGTTAGGTCGGATGTGGGCCGCTCTTCTATCGGGCCTGGCCCATTACCGGCCCATTCCGGACTATACATCTACAAATGGTTAACATAAGTGTAGTCCTAAATTATGATTATAAAATGTTTAAAAAGATTAACATGTTGTTTTCTAAATTCTACAAAACATAATCCATAAATTTGTAGTTTTTAAATTTGTGGTTCGAGAAAAGTAAGATCAAATTGGATTAGATTTTAAGATTCTATGGTTAAGATTGGGATCTTATAACATCTTAAGCTTTCAAAGATTCTATGTAGGATCCATATCGTTTTTACTTTGTAGTATCGTAAAATCGTAAGTAACTAATATCAGGATCGGGATCTTGACAACCATAGCGTAAAGTTTATATCATATATGAAAACAACGTAGACACCAGGGTAATTCTTATAAGAAGGTTTTGACCATTTGTGTAAAAGATTAGGAATACAATAACGTTCTTTTATGTATTTTTGATATATTAATTGAATTTTAATAAGGATTTACATAGTGTTGGAAGGCAAGCGGGCAACAAGCTGCGCCGCTAGCCCTTTTTGGATTGCAAAGCCAATACGTTTAAAAACCACATCCGTAGATCTAGGTGTCATAACATTGTTATGCATAACCCGTTGAACTCGGCTGAGTAGCTCCACTGCCTCTAGTGCAAGGAAACCAAATGTATCAAACGCAAAAGAAATAAACACGGGTGATTTCAATGAGGCTTCTCGATAATATTGTTAGAAATTAAAAATTGACTGGTGAAAATTCCATGACTTGCTGACATCATCTTGATTTTTAACATCACCAAATACAGATTCGATACTTTCTTCTCCTTCTAATGATGATGAAATGTTCCATAAAGATAATGATGATTTGTTGTTGTTGGTTTTGGTTTTGAGATTGAGATGATGATAAGAATTGTGGACTCGTAACACTTCATTTTTTTAACCTTTTGGATCTTTTTAAAAATTATTTGGACCTCTTGACCCCCCATTTTTTAACCTTTTGTAGACTACATCTTTCCACCCCCTTCCTCCATCTATTCGGTTTGCTTACACAAATTGTTTCCTGGTTCATAAAAGTAGCCCATAAACTCAAATATGAAAAACCCGGTTCACTGTCTTTCATTATCTAACTCGCCTTATTTCTATTATAAGTCATTTCATCAAGCACCTTTGCCGCATAAGATATCAGTAGTCATCTTCCAATACCCTACACCATGAGCAATCCATTTCACCCCATTATCATACCCAACCATTAGCAGTTTTTACCAAAACAACGCTACATGGCCACCTTTTCTGCATAAAAAAACGCAACTGTCCAGAAATTCCCCGTCACTATTAATTCATGCATATGTTGCGAAAATAAAGGTTGACAAGGCAAATCATATACATATTCAAAAGGCCATCCATTTTGCGCAGGAAAACAATTGTTATGAAATCAACACCAATGACAATAGAATATACACAAATCATGGAGACAAACTTGAAACGCAAACACAAACTCATAAGACACACAACAACCAAATGAAAATAGGTTATACCACTCATGATCCCACCCAGGAAAAAAGGGGTGTGGTTTTACCAAAGCTACGCAACACGACACACATTTAAAAAAAACAGATATAAACGGCAACAAATTTGGTGCGTCATATGTGAAAACAAAAGCTGCCAGGATGTATTAGTTTCATAATCAAACATCCTTCCATTTTGCACAACAAAACAACACTCATGAAATCAGCACCAATGATCACAAATTATATGCGCAGGCCCACACCCAGCAAAAAACGGCTATGGCTTTACCAAAACAACGCGATACGACCAACTTTTTGCAAAAATAAAAAGCACACACGCCTACGCACTCCTTGTCACTTTTAATTCATGTTTTCGCTGCAAAAATAGAGTTTAGTAATCAATTTCACACCCATACATCCTTTTATTTTGCACAACAAAACAACACCCATTAATCAGCACCAAAGAGTGCACATTATACACAGGTAACACAGACAAATTTGGAAAACACACAACCATGCAAAATAACATAGCATTGTAGCCTCATGATATATCCAGAAAACGGAACATGGTTTAACCAAACCGAAAGGACACGACCAACATTTGCGTAAAAAATGCACTCACTCCTTTTCACTTTGACTACAAAACAGAGGATGCCAAGACGAATCAGTTTCACACCGAAACATCCTTCCATTTTGCTCAACAAAACAACACTCATGACATTAGCACCAACAATTGTATACACAGTCCCACACCCGGCAAAAACGATTGTGGCTTTATCAAAACAACGCCAGTCGACCAAATTTTTGCAAAAATAAAAAATACACATCCCCACATATTCCTTATCACTTTTAATTCATGTGCCCACTGCAAAAATAGAGGTTCGTAAGGCAAATCAATTTCACACTCAAACATCCTTCCAATTTGTGCAACAACAAATACCACTCCAAGTAATCGAAACAACCAAGGAGGCCATTTTACACACGTAACGCAGAAAAATCTGGAAAACATGCAAACAAAACATAGCCTATAGCCCTCATGATCATACCCATGAAAAAACGGACACATTTTTACCAAACCGACATGACACGATCAACATTTGCATAAAAAAATACAAACACATATCCACAAACTCCTTTTCACTTTGACTGAATAATGATGGTTACTAAGCGATCCTACCATTTTGCATGACAAAAAAACCCGAAACATCATGATAGCCAAATAAATAACAGGTTCAAACAATTCTTGTAACCATCTATCACACTCTAAAGAACATCACAAACCATTTATAACCACGGGTTATACAAACAACGTAGAATCAACACCTCTTACCACACATCAAATCTTAAAAAGATATCTGAAAGTTTAAACAAACACAAACACATGTCCAGAAATCAAATAAAACACAAACTGCAACAAAGTATATAAAATCAACACCACTTACACACATCGTAACAACGTCAGCTCAAAGATCGGCTCGACGGCTTCGCAACCCCTATAACAAAGTATATAAAATTACCATTTATGATCCCTTCAAAAAAAAACACATGTCCACAAATCAAAATACCCCTTAAAAAAATAAGGGAAAAAAAAATAATTGCAATATCAAATCAAAAATAGTTAGCCAAATCCGCTGGTATCGGAATCTTCTAACACCAAATTCCTCACACGACCACCACTCGTGTATAAAACCATCTAATATTTAATAATCATTTGTACATTGAGTATACTCTTGAAACACTAAAAGCCTACAACAATAGTATTTAAAATTTACCACTATACTGGAGCAACCTTCACAAACACTCAAAATCACATGTCCACTACACAAATACACATAGTCCACATTTCTAGAAATACGAAAAAAATGGAAAAAGATAATATAATTATAGAAGCATGAGATAACACGAATCAATATCAAATAGCCACCAATCCATCAGATATCCAAAGCTTCAAACACCAATACCCGAAAAGTCCTCTCCATCTGTCGCTCTCACAAATAAATTTAAACCCCAATATCAAATTATATAACCATTCGCTACGCGTGATTGTACTCTTCTTGAAAAACACTGTATACCCTAAACAATCCACCACTCTTTGGGATCCATGCCTATATAAAGTATAATCAAACCATTTGCGTGTCGTTTTTTTTAGAGAGCAGTGAGAAATGAGGACATAGAAATGAGTTAGAAAGCTTCTTTTTATAACACCAAATTCTACCTATAACACGCACTGGGAATAAACAAAAGTGTCCAACATGCAAGAAGAGGTAGGTTAGTGGAGTGCCCACTAATAATTTTTTAATCACTCAAGCCATCAGCTCGGCTCGGCTTGTAAACAGTGTCGGCTCAAGCCACGGCTTCACAGTGCACCCAAGCCGATCTACTCCTTCAAGACGACCTCCTGGCTAGGCGGCTTCGCAACAGCATTGGCTCCAACTTTACTTCCATAAATGGTGTATAGTTCCGAAAATTAAACAGGACAAACCAACACTAGACCAGATCGAACCCGATTTGCCTCAAACAACCGTACAGAGGACAGGACCGAATGTGTTTGTTTTGTTCTAGGTTGACTACCTGTATAATTTAGATATTTGCAATCATTTTGACTTATTACTGAAATATAAGAAGATGATTTTAAAAGTTTAATCCCTATTTTTATTAAATGTAAGTTAAAAGTATTACACAAATCAAAAAGTGTTGCAATATTGGATTCATTTTATTTGAAATTTAAAGATGTGTTTATCTTTTTTTTCTTTATTTTTTTTTTTTTTTCTCTTTATTTTGCCTTTTTTTTTATTGATTTCTTCTTTTTCTTTTTTTTCTTTTTTTTTCTTTTTTTTTACTTTTTTATCTTGTTTTTTTTTCTTCTTTTAATTTTATTTGAAATTTAAAGATGTGTTTATCTGTATATTTTTTTATAATAAAAGTGGAAATATTTATTAGATATTTGATAAATAAAAGTAGCTATATAAAAACGCAGTAAAGTAAAGTAACTCCCAATACCGTTTTCTCTGGGTTATGGGTTCTAATACCGTCTTTCATGGTGTATGGGGGAGGTTGAGAAGTCGAAAACCCTACCAAGGGATAAGGATCGAAGCCTTGACCTCTGTCTCGAGTAACCACTTGATCCAAGCCTTGCTAAAAAAATATATTTATATTTATAAATAAAGTTTAAAACTTTTTTATAATATTGTAAATATGTCAAAAGCATTGCAATATTAGGCTCATATTGTTCGCAATTTAGAGACCTTTTTATCGATATATTTTTTTGTAAAGAAATCGCTAGATTTTCATCGGTATATTTTCATCCGTATATTTCCTTTTCTCCAATACGACGATGTATACTATGACAAATGTATAGTATATTACTATTATATAAATATAAATGTAAATATAAATAAATAAAATTGAGTCCCCAATGCCCTTACGTCGTTACCAACTATGTAAATTAGACCATATATGACCAAAATAAAATATTAATTAAACAAAAATAGAACTGTGTTACAACTAGATCATATATGTTATCGTATCATCGATCAGTTTGCACAAGAGCCATCACACCTGTCAACGCCTTGGCCGGTTTTTATTTGTTTTGAGTAAGACGAATGGATGGTACACAAAGGGTGTTTGGGGCTTATAAACCGATGAACGTGTTGTGTATTTAAAGAAATTTTTATAACCTCACCCATACAAACACAAAACACTTTTTTCATAAACTTTTTCAACCATACTTCCAATGTCCTCCAACAAGAGGCTGTTACATTTATCTGGTTCTTCATCCGTAACTCCAGGGGCATCCACTTCAACTTCATCCATTCAAAAGAGGTTTATGTATGATGTGTTTTTAAGTTTCAGGGGTGGAGACACCCGTAAAAACTTTGTCGATCATCTTTATCATGCTCTTATGGATAAAGGCATTTACACTTACAAAGATGATGTGAAAATCAAGAAAGGAGAAATGATCAGTGATGAGCTTATCAAAGCCATTGAAGACTCCAAATTTTACATCATTGTTTTTTCCAAAAACTACACTTCTTCGTCATGGTGTTTGGAAGAGCTTGTCAAGATTATGGAGTGTCAGAGGATGGCTGGTCACACTGCTTACCCTGTGTTCTATGACGTGGAACCCACCGAAGTGAGAAAACAAAGTGGGGCTGTTGGTGAAGCTTTCGCTAAACATGAAAATGAAGAGGCTGCTGGGAAATGGAGAGAGGCTTTAAAGAAAGCAGCCGATCTGGCTGGGTGGGGGCTCAAGAACACTCTTGATGGGTAATTTTTTACTTTTGTTTGTTGCTAATATGTGTTGAAAAAGGATGATGGATAAAAGATTATTATTACAGTACTATGTTTTTACTTCATATTTGATTATGTTATACTCTTTATATTCTAATAGTGTATGCTAACATATCTTGTTATTACAAAAACAGGCACGAAGCTAAATTCATCAAAAAAATTGTTCGAGAGATTTCACTAGAGTTACGCTCCATCAATACCGGATTTGATGAAAAGTTAGTCGGCATGGAGACTCGAGTAAAGGATGTTGTTTTATCTTTAGATGTCGGTATTGACGAAGTTCGCATGATAGGGATCAAGGGCATGGGAGGAATAGGGAAGACAACTACAGCAAGAGCTGTTTTTGATCATCTATCTGCTGATTTTGAAGCTAAAAGCTTTGTTGAGAATGTGAGAGAAGTTTCAAATGGCGCTGGTTTGAAAAAATTACAAGAACAAATCCTTTCAAATGTACTCGAGGAAAAAGTCACTCTAGATAGTGTTAATGATGGGAAAAACATGATGAAAATGAGGTTGTGCGGTAAAAAGGTTCTTCTTGTTCTAGATGATGTGGATCACATAGACCAACTTGAGGCGTTAGCCGGAGACCCTAAGTGGTTTAAGCCACGAAGTAGAATTCTCATTACAACAAGAGATGAGAAAGTATTGGTAGCACACAGAGTGTTGATTTGTGATATCAATCTCTTATCAGATAATGAATCAATTTGTCTCTTCAGTAGGTATGCCTTTGGAAGAGAGAATCCACTTAAAGGATACGAAGAGCTGTCCGGAAAAGTTGTAAGTTATGCTGCTGGTCTTCCCTTAACAATCAAAGTATTGGGTTCATTTCTCTGTGGTAAAGATAGGGTTGAATGGGTAGATGCCATAGAAAGACTAGAAAAAATTCCCTTGAAGGAGACTATGGAAAAGCTAGAATTAAGCTATATGAGTCTAGAAGATGAATACAAGGAAATATTTCTAGACATTGCATGCATATTGAAAGGCCGGGAAAAAGAAGATGCAGTCAGAATTCTTGAAAGCTGTGGATTTCATGCTAGAAATGGTTTAAAAGTTCTTGAGCAGAGATCTCTCATAACTATTTCTCGTAAATATAAATATGATGAGCTGGTCGTGGGCATGCATGACCATATAGAAGAAATGGGAAAGAACATTGTTCGTCGTGAGCACCCCGATGAGCCGAACAAACATAGCCGTCTGTGGATTAAAGAGGAAATTCAGGATATATTGGATAATGACATGGTAAAGATTAGTTTACTTGTAATGTAGAGAAAACTAAAACTTTTGAATTTCTCTGACTTCTCATATGAGGTTTTTGGACATTGTTTTTGAATTGTAGGGTACTGAAGCAACAAGATGTCTAAAAGTTAAGACGTCGAGAGGAAATTCGCCAATTGATTTGCAAGGTCTTGGAAAAATGAAGAAGCTTCAATATCTTGAATTAGATCTTGCAGTTTGGAATTTTAAAATGAAGAAGCTTCATTGTCTTGGATTAAAAATTTCGTATATTAATTTCAGCCTTCCAAATTCTTTGAAATATCTACAATGTAAGGATTACCCTTTCTGGTATTTACCCAAAACATTTCAAGCAAAGAATCTTGTTGGACTGGACATGTATAGTAACAAAAGAAATAGTAGCAAAAGAACGGTACCAGTGCCACTTTGGAGAAAAGGAGAAAAAAAGGTAGAATAATTCATTATTGTTGATAGGTTGTTTTGCATAATTCGTAACAAGGCTATTACTAATCTTTTGTGTCTTATTTTTTGCTTTCAGGTTTTTGAAAAACTCAAATTCTTTTCTCTCCATCGGTTTGACTTGAGGACCTTTGACTTTAGAATGACTCCGAATCTCGAGACGTTATATCTTTTTTGTTCTTCTAATTTAAATGAACTTTGCATGCCAGTTACTTGTCAAAAGCTCAAGCATCTCGGTATCAGTGACTCAAAGTTAATAACTTTTGACCTTGGGTTGACTCCAAATCTCAAGACTTTATCTCTTTTCTTTTGTACTGAATTTGTAAAACTCAAGGTGTCTGCTCCATGTCCAAATCTCAAGATCCTCGACCTTCGTAAATCAAGGTTGAGGAGCCTTGACCTTGAGCTGTTTCCAAATCTTGAGATTTTAGATCTTACTCATTGTAACGAGGTAGAAATTAACGCTCCCGCTGGATGTCTAACAAAAGTTGTTGAGTTAAACTTAAGTGGTTGCGCTCTTCTTGAGAAGTTACCCGAAGATCTAGGCCGATCCGGATGTTTAAAACAGCTAGATATAACACATACAAGCATAAGTCATCTTCCGCAAAGCATATTTGGGTTAAAAGGTCTACGTATCGTTGCATCTTGGGAGCTTCTTCAGTTGTATCATTTTCCTTCAGAGATAAGAACCGTAACCGGCTCCATTGGGTGAGTAAATAACTTTCCTTGTTTTCTTAATTCATATTTCCTTGATATGGAATTTGATATTTGCCGAAACAAATTACGCTAATGGTCCTTATAGTTTATACGATATTACAGATTTTGTAGAAAGAAAATAGAAAGTAAACTACGCTAATGGTCCTTATAGTTTATACAAAGTTACAGATTTGGTTTATGAATATCAAAATTTATATGAATGGTCTTCAATTTAAAACTTGTTACACTTTGGTGCCTTATTTTGTTAAAAATGTGAGAGTTTCTAAAAGATGCTAGACAGTACATGGATAAATTGTCGATTATATTTTAATTTCATACTAATGGCACAATTTCATTTAAGCTAAAAGTAGTTTCTTGGTTTTTAAGGTTGGACTGTAACGCATTCTCGGAATCAAGCAGTAGCGGATTTATAGATTCAGACTAAGGTATGCACTATTTTATTAGAGTTATTATTTTATTAATACATTTACTAGTTTTGGGTCGCATTTTTGGATCGGGTTTTTAAGAATTCGGGCTGGATATGATTGTTTTATTTTTCGGATCCGATTATTAGAGTTGGTTTGGTTTATATGGAATTGAATTGGTTATTCGGAATTGAGTATTTTAGTTAAACATAGTTTGACTTTCGTGTTAATCCAAAAAAATAAAAGTAAAGTTCAACTAATATATGGTAATACTAGTAACAAATGATATGAAATTCTTATGTTTTAATTATTGTGAACAATTTAATAATAATTGGTTATCATCGAAAAAAGTTTTATCAAAAACTCACAATTTCATATTAAAAGTCTTGCAAACAACAAACCTTAGAAATATGCAGAGACAATTTTCATATTGGATAGAAGATTTATGCAAGGAGATTATGGATGCTACAGGAACAGCAAATGCGAAAACCATGGATTATGTTCCATTGCCAACCAAGAAGATTGTGTGTTGAAATCTCCTCATGTTCACAAAGACGCGACCTTCCATTTTGAAATCAAGACACATCAAAGGCTCATTGATATCCTACAGACCTACACCCAGCCGCACAAATCATTGACTCTTAGCTGCACAAATCATTGACTCTTTGATGTGGTATTTCAAGTCCTCTTTTTGGTATTAGATGTTGTTATTTACACTTTTGTGTAGTAGATTAAAGGAATGATGTTTTGGTGAAATATTTTGTAATGTCATAACCTTGAAATGATGGTTCTGCAAGTCACGAATGGTTCTAGTTATTGTTTGCAATTGAAACATGATCATACCTTTGCGTTATGAAGTGGACTTTGATTATTTGCTTCGACTTTATATGAGTCATGAGATCCTTACTAAAACTTGTACATTTAATAATAACCGCACACCCTTCGATTTATCTTCTCTCAACCAACTATATGTACACAACTATATATGTCTAAAACTACTTTTTGTTCAGAGTTAATTGCATAAATTGTCCTTGTGGTCGTTCGGATTTTATGAAAATGGTCCCTCAAACTTTTTTGTAACGAAAATGGTCCCCATGGTTGTGAAACATAACGGGTTTGGTCCTTATAGGGACCAAATCCGTTATAGGTCATGGGGACCAAAACCGTTATGAATCCTCTTCCCACAGAGACCAAACTCGTTATGTTTCACAACTATGGGGACCATTTTCGTTACAAAAAAGTTTGAGGGACCATTTTCGTTAAATCCGGACGACCACAGGGACCATTTATGCAATTAACTCTTTTGTTCATAACGACCATGTTCTTATGTAATAGGTTTGCATTGTACAATACTTCTGTATATCAATCTGAAGAGGACGAGTATACATTTAATTAACTGTTGCATTCTCAAACATTCCGTCAAAGCATACCTTTTCAAGAGGTCGAACCAGCTAGAACTAATCAATTTATGAAATATTCCTCAAAGATAATGAACAAGTTATTACTCAACAGGATTCCAGACTCGGCCACTTCTGCTCATGAATCACTATAAAAAATCCAACAAAAATATTGATTTCATGGTTACATGACTTCCATTGTAACTTAAAACCGCAAAAAGTCCAGCAACTACTATATTGTTTCTGCTCTAACATGATCATGCTCTAAAAATTATCAAAGACAGCAAACTAAGCTTTTTAAGTCCATGTCCAAGTCGAGAATGGTGAAAATTTGAATATTTTAAGTAAGATCCCAAACGGGAAACAAAATATTTGCCCTAACATATTCGATTTGTTTCCATAAATAGATATGTGGCAAATCAAAAACCGTCTAACGCTTGACCCATTGGAAGCTCTTTCTTGCTTTCGCCTTACCAGGTTTCTTCCGCTCCACAATTCTCGAGTCTCTTGTCAAGAAACCAACTGCCAAAAACATAAATTACACGTTACGGTACAACTTCAGATATCAATGAGCTACATAACTTCTACAACTGGAACTTTGTGACCGGTACAACTTCAGATATCAATGAGCTACATAACTTCTACAACTGGAACTTTGTGACCCGACGAGTACGACTTGGGATAAAATGAAAACATAGAAAAAGAAAAGCAAACTGGTCAGATGGTTGAACGGGTCAAAAGTCGCCAAAGTGCAACTTTTATTGCATAAAACCTACTAAATCAATCTTAATTCATATAATCAGTTGCAGGTCCAAATGGGATGGGGTGGTGCATCGGGCATGGAACAATATAGTGAAAACAAATATACAATACGTTTCTGAAACAATGCCTTTCACATGGATATATGTCAAAATTCTTTCCATAGAGATGCATTGTTTCTGTAAATTCTATTTATCGGTACCATGTGACAAATATGACATGTCCAACTGTCGTGATATTTCCTCTATGAAGTACACCATGTCAACTTTTAGTAATTGTGAGTCAAAATGAATATCCTTAATACTTCGTAACCATGATATTAGACGAGAAATTTTGGATTAAGGCTCCTCTAGAACAGGGTGGGCTAAAAACTATAACATGCATGATCCCTATTTTGAGTCTAAAGGTGGCAATCTATGCCCGTTTGCCTAAATATGGGTCAATTCGGGTTTCAATTTATCTCCAAAGGCTCTAAGCTTTAGCAGCACAGTTTCTAGAGTTGGTTAGAATGAAAACAGGTCAGACGCGTTTTCAAGTGCTAAAAGAATTGGACTATTATCTAAACATTATGGTAGTAGCTACAATCTTACCTAATACATTGATTATCTATGAAACTGGAATACGACAAATTAACTATTGACTGGTCGACCCAGCTTTCTCGAACTGTAAAAAACAACTCATTTAGACCTGTTACACAACCCACCTAACCTGCCCATTTGCCACCCCTACTGAATCCCCCTTTAAGTATTATTATATGAAAATATAAAGAAAGATAATATCACCCGGCGTCCACCACACAAACAAACAAATGAGCACCTATAAGACAAAGAGCTGAACAAGAGTCACCAACTCGCCCAGCAACTCAATTCATGGTGGCAAAATAAAAATGCAGTAACTTAAAAATAAGTGCAGTAAGTCAGTAACACTTAAAGACTAACAACTTAGAAAAAGTACAGTGACTTAAAAAAAAAGGTGCAGTACGTAATTCTTCAAGCTTGAAACTTCAAACTTCATTTTTCAATCTTGTTTGGAACTAGTACCTTCTTGCTCCATCAATGCTACATAATTTGAGATTAAAATAATTAGCAAAAGATAAAATGTCTATAGTTTACAAGTTAAAGATCAGTGGATGTACCTTTTTCTATTTGTGCTATGGTATCCAAGTCTTCATCTTTTTGTGGATTTAACCCTATGCGAAGCCAGTCTTGAGTACAAATTAGGCATTCAATCGTCTTGTCACCCAAAGAACTCCTATACGAATCCAAGACTCGACCGCTAGTGCTAAATACCGACTCAGAAGCCACTGTTGAGATGGGAATAGCTAACACATCTCTAGCCATTAATGAAAGTATTGGAAATCTTTGGCTATTTACCTTCCACCATTGCAAAATATCAAAACGCACACTCTTATCAAATGGTTCGCAAATTTCACCAACATACTTATCCAGTTCACTAGTCGATGAATTAGATGATTGACCCCTTTTCATCCTACTTCTCAACATGTCTCCATGATCAGGTTCGTCACTAATGTCAGTGGTCCTTTGCCTTTTACATGAGGTTGAAGAAGTAGTAGAAGATGGAGCATGAATACGCACATAATCTTCATAAAAAAGTTTCAGTTCACCTTTAATATAATCAGTCTTTTTTGCCACAACCGATATACCTTCTGTTCCATAATGGTCTTCCATAATGACATCCAAAAAGTCATACTTGTTCCTTGGATCAAGTATGAACGCAAAATACACCAACAAGTTCATATTTTCTACCTCACAATAATATTTGTCAAATTTTGGCTGCATAACCTTGGCAATATCATAAAGATGTTTATCCGCAGGCGTTTCACCATGAATATCACAATCAAGTTGTTTCCTTAAAAGAGCACGGATAGTGGCTAATTCATTGACAAGTGTATGTGATGTCACATACTTTGTCACAGAAATTCTCAAAGTAATCTCATAAAAAACTTTTAGAAAATGACACAACTTTTTCGCTTTAATCCAATCACCTGATGTTGGAACGGAATGACCTTTCCTCCTGATATGATTTCCAAACTCCACGTCTTCTAAATATACTAGCAAAGCATATTCATTCTAATGGGCTACGTCCTAACATAGCAGCTAGGTCGAGTTCCACCTAGTTGGACAATCAAGTACCAAACTCTTAGTGCTATCACATCTAGCACTTTGGGCGCATTTAGTGAACTTCTCAATTCTAGTACCCGACTTCTTTATCCACTTAACTGCACATCTAATACCTTCAATTGAGCTATCAACTTTTTTCATACCATCTTGAACAATAAGATTGACTACATGAGCCGCACATCTAATATGCATCCATTTCCCTTTTAACAGACAATTATAATTTTTCTCAAGTATCAATTTCATAAAGTCAATAGCACTATCATTCGCGCTTGCATTATCAACTGAGATGGACAAAATATTATCAAAGCCCCACTCACTTAAACAGCTTTCTACCCCTTTTCCTATGTCTATCCCTCGATGACCATCAAGTTCACGAAAATTCAACACCTTCTTTACCAAGTTCCATTCGTTATCTATAAAATGAGCTGTAAGAGCCATGTAGCTCTTTTTCTTATTGGATGTCCATCCATCAGTAGTTAAGCAAACCCTACCAATGTTCTTTTGGAGTGTTTCACGGAGCTTACTTTTCTCTTCTAGATACATTGTCAAACACTCTTTCGTTATTGTACCTCTACAGGGAACATCAAATAGAGGTTGATTGATTCTCTGATAATGCCTAAATCCTGAATTCTCAACAAAGCTAAATGGTAACTCATCAACAACAATCATGTGGGCTAAAGCTCTCTTACTCTTATTTTGATCAAATTTCCATGCCATCATTTTGTTTACATCACCGCCCTCAAAAGTAATATGAGTTTGAGACTTACTTTTCTTTTCTAGGTAAGGCGTGCACCTTCCAAGATGGTTCTTTAGATTTGTAATACCATACTTTCGCGTGTGACACAGGTACAATTCACCGCAATGTAAACACATAGCTTTCACATCTTCTGGCAACTCTCCTTTTTTTAGCTTCTGTTGTTCAAAATCATTCCATACCGGTGACCTTTTCTTACGAGCTTTTGGTTGTTTTCCCTTGTTATTTTTACTACTTTTGACCTCCTCTGTTGTTTCTTCCAAAATTTCCATTGAACTTGAAGACATCTAGCAAATAGCAAATAGCTATAAAGATTAACAAATGTAATAAAGCTTATGATGAACTTTGATTCATTTTAACCATCATAAATTTATTTTCTCCTTTGTTTAATGTAAAAAGAAGTTTCGACATCTATCAACAATCCAATATATTTCAACATCTAACAACAATCAAATAATAATAAAGATAAAAAGTTGCAATGACTAACAAACAATGCATAAACCAGCAACTGATGAAACATGCCATGCAAGTACCCTCAAATCCAATTTAAATATTTATAATTGGCAAATTGTCAACATGTAAAAGAAGTGCAGTAGGTTACAATTGAAGTAAGCAAAAAAAAGTGTAGTGAGGTAAAAAAAAAAGGTGCAGTAAGTATATATTAAAAAGAAAGAGCAGTATGCTTCATAAGAAAAGAGAATTAGCGTTTGGGTATTGGGCCTAAAATTGTATTACAATGCTAATAAATCACTACATCAGTCATCAAGTAATCACGTATGGAACTTTTGTGTTATTAGGTTTTAAATGAAAAAAAAACACAATGCAGCGTTTTACATTTATCGGGTTATCGGGTTGAACCCGAACCCGATAAAATATTAAGAAATAACCCTAACCCGACCCTATAAGGCTATCGGGTTTATCGGGTTCAACCCGATAACCCGATAAGCCGAGTTGAACCCGAATGAACCCGACCCTATAAGGCTTTATCGGGTTCGGGTCGGGTTCGGGTCGGGTCGGGTTGACCCGTTTGACACCCCTAACTATATTGTTTCTGCTCTAACATGATCATGCTCTAAAAATTATCAAAGACAACAAACTAAGCTTTTTAAGTCCATGTCCAAGTCGAGAATGGTGAAAATTTGAATATTTTAAGTAAGATCCCAAACGGGAAACAAAATATTTGCCCCGACATATTCGATTTGTTTCCATAAATAGATATGTGGCAAATCAAAAACCGTCTAACGCTTGACCCATTGGAAGCTCTTTCTTGCTTTCGCCTTACCAGGTTTCTTCCGCTCCACAATTCTCGAGTCTCTTGTCAAGAAACCAGCTGCCAAAAACATAAATTACACGTTACGGTACAACTTCAGATATCAATGAGCTACATAACTTCTACAACTGGAACTTTGTGACCGGTACAACTTCAGATATCAATGAGCTACATAACTTCTACAACTGGAACTTTGTGACCCGACGAGTACGACTTGGGATAAAATGAAAACATAGAAAAAGAAAAGCAAACGGGTCAGATGGTTGAACGGGTCAAAAGTCGCCAAAGTGCAACTTTTATTGAATAAAACCTACTAAATCAATCTTTATTCACATAATCAGTTGCGGATCCAGATGGGATTGGGTCGTACAACCCAATTACACGTTTCTGAAACAACGCCTTTCACATGGATGTATTTCTAGATTATTTCCATAAAGATGCATTGTTTCTGTAAATTCTATTATGTGACAAGTATGACACGTGCAATTGTCACGATTTATCCTCTGTAAACTTATAAAGTACACCGTGACAACTCTTAGGTAACTGAGAAATACTCCGTCAATTTCCACACATTGCAGCAAAGTTGAGCACAAGATTTTTTAGAACTGACAGTTTAACGATTAACTGGATATCTGGTATATCTTCAATCATAATAATACAGTAAAACTTAGGGAGTCCAAATGAATATTCTTAATTCTTAGTAACAATGATATTAAACGAGAAATTTTTAGATTAAGGTTCCTCTAGAACAGGAAGGGCTAAAACCTATAACATGCATGATCCCTGTTTTGAGTCTAGAGGTGATAAATTATGCCCGTTTGCCTAAATATGGGTCAATTCGGGTTTCAATTTATTATCTCAAAAGGCTTTAGGCTTTAGCAGCACATTTTCTAGAGTGCTTAAACCTCCTAGATCGCTTTATTAAAAGAATTGCTAATACAATGATTATCTACGGAACTGGAAAACGACAAAATAACCATTGACTGGTCGACACATTTTGACCTGTTACACAACCCACCTAACCTGCCTATTTGCCATCTCTACTTAATTCCCCTTCAGAATTATTATATGAAAAGATAAAGAAAGATGAAATCACCTGGCGTCCCCCACACAAACAAACAAATGAGCACCTATAAGACATAGAGAGCTTAACTAGCACTAGATTGGGCCCACATAATCTCATATATAAAAAACTCCACGTATTTTAAAGAGGTGACTAACTAATATCATACCAAGTGGTCCTTCCATCACATAAAGACGGGAATCATTAACTTTCGAAAGCACAAGTGACTCATATCAATAACTCGAGTTTCAAGCATATGCAAAAGAATGAAAGGTAAACCTTCTTTCAGAGTAGGACAGAACTGATCTGGTGCCCAGTTTTGCAGTGCCCTACTCATACCAAGACGAATTGCGCCTATTTGACCAGCTTCATGCACTTATGAAATTTAGATTGGTGTCCCCAAACAAATGAAAGAACCAAAAATAATGCAATTTGCAAAAGAAGACGGTGACATAAGATACAATATGAGCACACTTCGCGTGCGTAAGGGTAGCTTAAGGATCAAAAAAGATATGACAATGACTAAAAGTTAACTTGTATAATAGTAAGCACGAAGTTCGGTTTTCAAATGTTAAGGAAAACAATTTTAAAAGTAAGATTTTGAAATGATAGTTTACATCCAGCACCCAGAATCATGTAAATGTAAATATATAATATCATAAAAAATATCCATAATGTAAATTTAATGCTTCTAACCTGATACACCACCCCCTTTCACAGTACAATTAATATCCAGAAGACCCAATGTTTTTGTCTCAGTAAGAGGACAAAGAAGAGCAGCTCGTTGATCAAGCATTGGGAAATAGACATCGAACTGGTTGTCATTTATGAGAATATACCGTCACCAGGTTCAATCCAGGCACGGGCAATACTACATTTCCTTTTTCCAGTCCCATAAGCCCTACCCTCACTATCAACTTGTCTAACGCGTGCATTGGCAATTTCCTCTTGCTTCTGCCGCTCTACGTCAGCTCTTGTGGCCTTACAGGTGTACTTTTCATAAAGCATATCCTCAATTGTGCTTAGTGGAGGCAATCCTGGGACATCGTCTAAGTCCTTGAGGGCCATTAAACTGTCAAGCATGTCATCTGTAATTCCGGAAGCAGCAATTAAGTAGCCAAATGCATGATCTGGGCCTGTGATCAAGAATTATGATTAAACATCTTTCATGAGAGTAGGCACCATATATAGACAATAGTTAAAGAGCATTATACTGCAACAGCAAAAAAAACTCTAGAGCTAGCCGAAATCAACTTTGGCCTCTCACCAAGACTTTTGAGTTTAGTGGACATGTTTCCGAGATGGAAACTAGGAATATGTATAGCTCAGTTTGAGCTGTTGAACCTAGTAAGCCAACCCAACCATACAGAAACACGTGATGTATGGTTCACTTATTTTTCTTTCAGCTCTAACAAAGGGGGTCTTTGGCTATTTGTTAATGCACTAACATCATGAGACTGACAATACCTATTAGTTTTAGGCATTACCCATTTGGATGCTACCTAAATCTTACTTGTTAGGAAAGCTGGCATAGTTAGAACTCGTAACTTTTAGGGCCATTATAAACTAAGAGATACGAGTGCTGGTTAAAGAAGGAAGAAGTGAGAACTTTAAATGTTCAGGTCTCACGCATATGAATCTAACAGGAGCATACATATATATAATTTACATGTTGCAGAAGCCTAGTTAGTGAGCTGCCCAGCAACAATTAGGTGGAGCATACAGCCGCACAGGAGACCAAAAAATGGCTTATGGCACGGGTGGGATCTAACCAATTTTAAATCAGCACACAAATAAAACTTACCTAAACGTCAAATTTTATGTGTTATTCATTTTTTGTGCGTGGTTTGGTTCAAGTTCAAAACAACTGCACATACTAACAAGCTTATTACTTTATTAAGTATTCAAGTAAACATAAGAGTTAAGTACATTTTTGGTCCTTGTGGTTTGGTGCGATTTCACTTTTGGTCCAAAATTCAAAAAAGGTTTGGTTTT
>BQNB010014110.1:61329-75807 GCA_026074375.1 Tanacetum coccineum | reverse complement strand
CTAATAATTACTTGACACTTACTTGACGTAAACCTTGATTTATTTGGCGACCGTTTGCGTTAAATGATTATTTCTAGTTTACGCGATTTAGCTTAAAAGTCAAAATTAAAAGTAAACGCGTAACAGACTAAAATAATTTGGGATCATTAAAGAGTCGTACAATAACGTGAAAAGAAGAAATGTTACAGAACATGCCAGGATGCGAGAATGATCATAGTATTTTTCCATTGCTTGTTGTATATATAGTTTGACTTGAAATAAAGCTGCAATAAAGAAACATGCATGTATCAGTTGACCTTCAAAAGCATGTGTCATTGTGCATGCCACCATGAAATATAATGGCCCAAGAATGCTAGAAGGTAAGTCAAAATATACTTTTATGACTTGAAAAATTATACATTAATAAACAAAATATTGTATGAAGGAATATTGAACTAATAAAACATGCATACTGCTGTAAAGAGTATGAATCTGCTACGTGATTTAATAAAGCAACAATGAGAACAAATGTACTAAATACCTTGCCACAACCAACACTCCACACACCATCACTATCTGCTTCAATTTCAGTGTCACTCGTAGCATCAACATGTAGTTGCGTAGGAGGAACCTACCAAAAGAAAATGAGAATTATAAGTATAAAAACTAAGGGCGTATAAAAACCACCGTGCATATCTGTTTCACTTCAAGTCCTTGCAACTAAACACAAATAGTAAAGGGTAATTTCTAACATGAGACCTTGAATCAACTCTATAGTCAATTATTACCAGATCTGAGACAAAAAGTTAACGTCACTTATGTTATAGTACTTAAATAAACATAAAATAGACAAGCCTCGGGGACTCATAAACCATTCTCCTTTTCAAAAGTTCATATATTCATGATAATAATTTGCAATCAATGATTTATTTAAGGAATGTCTAAAGCTCAACCCAGCCGATTTATGCCTATTTGGACCCACTAAAAACGACATGTTGCAGTCCAAACTAACTTAGACTCATTATTCAACCAACCATCTTGCTATATGTATAAATGTTAGTGCAAATGTTATTAAATAATACCCGGAAAATAGGTCTGGTTTTAAGGTCAGGAAGTGAAACTCTATCTTCCTGTCAATACAAACAGGTTGGATGAAGGCCGTTAGGTAAAAGAACGTGAATTTTATCTTTCTTTTGTAAACCTGAACAATTTATGAAATCATTATAACTTTTATTTTGAGGATTAATACAGCCATGAATACCTAAACCACACAACCATGAATTCCTAAACCACAAAGTGCCAAATGTTGTTGCAAAACTTTTCTAGAAACTACTTCTTAACCATGATATCATCAAATATATACACACGTAATTGTATCAATTTTGTGACTTTATTGGTCAAACGTAAATGGTATAAAACAGAATGTTGATTATTTCAAATTTGACTTCAAAGTGATTTACAAATGAGATATGCTCACAAGTCAAAAACGCAAAAGTTGACTGCAACATGTGTGGATATTCCGATAAGAGAAGGTCCAAGGCCTCTATATGGAGATGAATTTAAAGTCTTGAAAGGACTAAGAAGACATAAAAGCAGGATGTGGTATAGTAGAAAGGCTCACCTGTCTCCAGTGTCGAGTATGCATGTGAACACATAGTAACATGCGTAACTTTTAAAGAATGTTTTAAGACAAGTGGGTGTAATCCCAAACGGTTCCTTCTCGATGAAACTTCTGCAAGTAGCTTGTAATACTATAGTGCTCTAACAAGATCTATATACAGAAGAAATAAAAGAAGACTATAATTTTCAGATACCTATTGTGACATTATCAGGTGTATACATTTGGTCCTACATTTCAGAAATTCCAACGTTGGAATTTTCTACCCGAAATGTAGGACCAAATGTATAGACCTGAAATATGGAAATATTCAAGTTAAAAATAATGTCATACACTGACCGTTGACGAGTAATCATACAAGTATTAGAAAGAAAACTTAAGGAATAAGATGTACATAAGTAAGAGCAGTTGTGTTTGTTTCACCGTTGAGTTAACTGGAGACCGTCAAGAATGTTGGTATCTCAAAATAAACTCATGTTTCACCTGTAAAAGCATCATGAAAGTAAGACAAGTGTGAGGCATAAGAGCACTTATTGACTATTAGGAAAAACGACAAAGATTGGAAGTTGTTATACCTTAAGCCTAAGAGACGTAAGAAAGACTCATGGATCTTTGATATACTCGACATCAGGTATGAAGAAACCATGACTCCTCATCAGATTCTACTCCGTCCATAACTGTAATATTCGTGTCACCAACCAAGTTATCATTTTCTTCATCATACAATTCAACGCTTTCGTCAGCCTCCTCCCATACATCGCTTCCGTCTCTCCTGAAGCCCTCCAATGTGGTATTTCACATATGATGGAATAAGCAAACTATGAATCATAAGATAAAAAGATAACGAGTACCATAATGGTATATTCCCCTTTCACCTTTTCTTTTCCCAAATACTCTTGATTCAGATGGTGTTTCGCTTAGCTTAGTCTAGGCTAATTCTTATGTGCGGGTGTCGGGTGGAAACATGTAGAGTTGAGTAGACCATGAACAGTTTTGTTGATTTTTTACAATAGATAATCAGTTGGTTAGATATGGTTACCCTATAATAAAAACTATACTACCGTAATATGAACATATATTTTAAAATTTAAATGGTTTAAGAATTTGTATGCTTTTTAGATACATTTTTAGTGACTTTGGCCCATTTGACCCGTTGGATAAATGGGTCTAAATTGCACATCTATTTTTTAACTTTATAATGCTATCATCTTCCCTAAAGGCACATCAGTGGTCACTTTTCTTGCAAAACAATACTAATAGCTTTATTTGCGACAATTCATGAAACATAACAATAAGCATCATGCAATGTATTTTCAATAAATGGCATTTTCTCTACCTAGAGAATCAAGAGAGGATAAAGGACGATGAGAAGGTACCTTTGGTTTAAAATGGTAGGCAACCCATCTGGTGGTTCCAGAACTTATTATTTCAGGCCAGGAAAGTGTAAACATGTTACATGACCGATCATGACCTATGTGGACACACAATGTTGGTCTATTTCGGTTAATCTCGGGTCTTAAATGTAGAGGGGTACACTTTTCTTTTCTTTTTACGATTGGGATCGACTGTTTTTTTCTATATGCCCCTCTAGTTACTTATAAGATAGCCACTACCTCATAAATTTAGCTTAAATTTTGTTGATTGAATACATAGCCAATATATATCAAATAATAAGTTCTAATGTTTAACAACCAAGCTAAATTTTCATACTTAATGTACTTCTTTCTTGTGTATTTCATTTGAGCATCTTTGACCACAATCACAAACTATACTTTTGGTGTAAGCAAATGTCCCGTAAAAGGTACAACATGGTCTAACTTGTAAAACGGGCAATAGCCGCTAGGATGGGATTTTGAGCTGAATATAGTGTGTCAATTCATTAAAAGAAGGTCTAATATTCCTACTATATTGTTCTGGATTTTGAGCTGACTTGTCACTCTAGGAGAAAAAAATGCTCACAAATCTAAATGAATGTAAAAGAATTTAGGATCATTCATGAATTCAGTACGCATTTTCACTAACCTTGATAATGTTCTTCTTAGATATCAAGTCATTGTACTCATCTTCTGTTTTCTCAAACATCGACATAACTTTCTTTAAAAAAAGCAGCTTATATGTTACGTCACTGAAAGTTCAATCTGTCATGAAATTTGTAAGAGAAATGACTCGTGAATGATTTACCTCTATAGCTTATATGTTACCTCCTTACATTTTCCAATTTTCGCTGCAACCTTTCTTGCACCTTCTCCAAGACATAACTGGTGAATCGTAGCCCCCTTTTTTGTGTGCAAGTTATGCATAGTTGAAGTGGCATTATCGGTCATAAACGAATTCCACATAAAACAACTGTTAGCCTTAATTATATTAAGTCAAACAAGAATGTTATCGGTCTTATAAAGTCAAATTGAGTCTTGTAAAGTAATAGGCTAGTCGGGTTCAACGGGCTTGGATTGTAATCTAATATTGTCCGTGCCCAAGTTAGCCACACGCCCGACAAGTAGAAAAGCCACACGCATCTAGTATGGTAGGGGTTAAAAGAAAACCCTCCACCCCATGGCTAGAGGTGTTGGTTGCATTTTTTTTACTTGTAACTACCATTTCTCTTTTTAATTAAAATTCCAAGTTTTCTTTTTCTTTTTTTCTCTCTCTGTTTTCTTTTATATTGCGGGTAAACATAAGGCGCTTATTTGGGTTTTGTTTTGCTTTTTGTTGTGAAGGTAATATTATGGACTAATGATTAGCTTTTTGATTACCCCTTTTTAAATATATATATATATATATATTTTATATTATATATATAGATGAGTGATATCTATATATATTATATATATATATATATATATATATATATATTATATAAAAATTAACTTTAAATATATAAATAACTAGGATAAGAATATAAAATTTCTTCAATTATGTCAACCGGAAGTTATGTTCGGGACGTTATGTCCCAACGGGGCGTGAATTTGAAAATCAAGTTTGGTTTGCGAACAATGCTTGAATAATCAAAGATTTGATTTGGTTGTCTATTTCTACAAATAAAATGAAAAAACAAGTAAAAGAAACCCTAAAAATGAAAGCAATAACGAAATTAAAAACGAAATCGGCAACGTAAAAAAAGCGACCCTAAAAAAACTAACGTATCAAATTATTACCCTAAAATGACTCTTAACTTTTAATTAACCCTAAGTGACTTAATGTAAGAATAAAGAAAAACTAGGACGAAAAACGGAAAGTGATTTTGAGCTTAAAAAACCCCCACGAAAAACGAGAACAGGGATCGCAACCGTTTTACAAAACAAACAACATTTGTCAAAATTTTCACTCTACGAAAGACGTTTTTAATTTTCCTAGGTCTAAATGATTAAAAAAAAAGAACATTTTCTAAAAACAGAATTATATTTTTTTGAATTTATTTTATTTTTATGCATTAAAAACAGTTTTAATAAAATAACTTAATTAAAATACTAACAATTTGGAAACATCTAAAAAACTCATGGAAGTTAGTTTTTGAAGTATGCAGATTTAAGAAAAGCTGTAAAGTGGTTGAAATCATCTTATCACATAAGCATAATCTTAGGGGGCTTGGGTGGGGTGGCTTAAAAAGTGAAAAAAGAGATAAAGATTAAATTATGCAAGAACTATAACAAAATAAAAAAAGACCCTAAGGGAGCGACTCTGTAGTAGAGTGAGTGGTGGCGAGTTTGGTATAAAGGGAGAGGTCACATGTTCGACCCCTGTTGCCTCTCCTTTTTGTTTAAACATTTTTTAATTTTTTTTTCAAACTTATAAAACAAGCAAAGTAACAACTTTTAATAAAAACACTTTTTACATATCTTAAAAATAAGCCACGATTAAGCTGGAACAGATGCAGTTTGCCTTTTTTCATACTAAGACCATCAACAGATATGGTTGTTGGCTTGTATTGACAAAATACGTGGATAAAACTCAAAATAAGCTAACAATCTAAATCCTCTACACGTACTAGCAAGTATAAGTACAAAATTTAAGCAAATAAATAAGTAATAAAGCTGGAAAAAGCAAATAAGCTAAGGCTAACACTGGCCGACACAAAACAGCCTTGGGGACAACTATGGGCTTATTATTTAAGCCCTAAATAGAGCCTAATGGCTATTGGGGCTTCTATCCTAAAAAGCCTAGCTTATGAACTTACAATAAGCACCTACGAAATTAGAGTTTGAATAAAGATAGCCTGAAAAGGCTGCGAAAAATGCAGGTTCAACTAAATCCTTAAGATTTGGTTTTCTTAACAGGCAAAAAAGGCTTATTTGCAGCCTTTGAAATTAGCTAGCAAAGGACTTAAAAGTTAGAATACGCTGTGGAAACAGAGAAGACTAACAACTACTGTACTTATATATGAAAATCATGGCTTAAAATTAATGGGAGCTTATTGCAATTGGCGCTGAATTTTTACCATTTTTAAAGACAAAATAAGCCTTATTGACAGAATTTTACTAATTCTAAGTACAATGGAAAACTAAGGACCTCAATGATTCTGCTACATTATGACCCCTTAGCATCCTCAATACAACTCTTAAATCAAATTCAAAGTCTATAAAGATAAGCTTCATCTAAATATTTATCAAATGACATATTTAAACTATTATAGATAAAACCATTTAAACTAAAATTTATTAAGAACTTCTAAAAATGATTAAAAACCTTAAATGAGGGTGTTCAAGATTGCTTAGTCAACCCTATGAAAATTCTATACTTGGTTTGACCATTTTCAGCTTTGGTCGCACAAACACCTTTAATTATGAAAACTTAATTTTCAACTAAAAGACTTGATTAAACTATGAAATTGAATTAAAACAGGCTATCGGATATGGAACATTAAAGCCACATATAAGAAAAATTATAAGAAAATAAGACTTAATGAGAATAGCTAATGAGCAGTTTTACTAAATTATACCGAATTAACTACGAATTGAATTTAACTGATGCTAATGATATATAAAGCATTTTAAGACACATTAAGTGATGAAAAACAAATTAAGCAAAGAGAGATAATAAGAAACTAAAATAACAGTTATAAGCATAAATAAGCACTTAGAAAAGATTTTAAAGAGAAAACCAAGTGTACCTTATTCCCTTGCTCAAAACAGGGAATGCATAACCTTAATTAGCTCTAACCTACCCAGCTTATTACAATAAGCACTACTATATACCCATAAGCTCTTCCTTGTCTAGCTTATCTTCCTTTAAGCTTAAACTGACGACTTTTTTACTTTTGGAAATGAATAGAACTAGGTTATAAAGCTTTTGAGAGCTTGTAGAAATGACTTGTAAACAAAAAAATTAAGCTATAATTGCCTAAAGATTTAAAGAAGACATATTTGCATTAAAACCATAGACTTTGGAAATTTCCTTAAATTCTAAAAGGTTCACGGCTTTTGAAAGATCAACAATAACAGAATTTTTTAAAGACTAATAAAACATTTAAAAGTAAAATTTTAAACTATCTAAATTACACTACTCCCCGTTCCTCCTTCGTCTTCTTTTCTTTTTATAGTCCTTTAAAACCCTAGTTGCCTTCATCTTGTCTCTTAGCTATGAAGATTCTAGCCTCTCCAACTTGGACCCTTGGATTGGAGTGGTCACCAAGGGTTTTAACCATATACGTTGGATCATGAGTGACGAATGAGAGAAGAGAGAGGTTGCCAGCTGTGTGTTTGTTGTTTTATGGTGTGGGGTTTGGGTTTTACTTTGTCGTGTTGCAGGGAAGGAAAGAAGACAATGAACAGTGGGTCATGGTGTTTAGGCGGGAAACATGGAAGAGATGTACAGTACTATGAGCAGGGTGTGAGTTTGGGGAATTAGCAAAAATAGTCCCTGAGTGTGTTTTGTTTAATTACAACCACAGTCCTTGTGGATTGCATCTTTGGTCCTTGTAGTTTGAAATTGTTTGTACCGTTAGTCCTTGGTGTCAGGGTTAAAAGGACAACGTTGTTATGTGGGTTATGGGTTTTGGTTTGGGCTTGTTTGGGCCCGGGTGTGGTTTTTTATTATAAAAAGGGCATTGGGCTAATGTGTGGGCTTGGTATAAAGGGTTTTGGGTTTTAAAGGTTTAATAATGGGTTTAGTATATAAGTGGGTGGGGGGGCTTTACCCCGCTCCACTAGGTGGGGGTACGGTGTACCAACTTTTGACAGTTTTGGGTTTTTGGGGTTGACTTTGGTTAACTTTTTACCGTTTGATTTAAGAACATTAAAAAACTTATCTTTTGCACCACTCTTGTACACCACACCCTCCATCCTTTTTTTCCTTTTCTTATCCATTTCCTTCTTTCTATTCCACCCAACAACGTGGGCTTTTTCTTGTTCCTCCGAAACGTGCTCATTTTGTCGTCGTTGGCTTGATTATTTCGTCCATTTCCTCCGGATAACCCGTTTCCCTCCTGGCACAATAAAATGAAAACATACAAATACAACCGTATTTTTGTCATTTAAGTCCGATTTTAGAGGTCAAAGGTATGTGTAATTAAAGCACATAAACCAAAATCCCCCCCACACAAACTAAACTATTGCGTGTTCCTCAAATACGCTATGCTATAAGTCAACCTAAGAAAAACTAAGAACCTCGATCCTCCTCCCCCCTCGACTAATTACCAGATTCGCCATCAAAAAGTAAGCTAAGTGTTCGTCAAGGGAAATAAGAATCAATACTTGAAAAGCTCCGGTTTTGTATCATTCTTAAAAGATATACACTTAATTCCTACTAAAATTTTTGTATTTTATTTAAGCAACTACCGATTATTTTGACTTTTCGTTATTTCCATAACCGTTAGGAACATAGAACAAGATGCATTTTTCGACGATCCGAAAATGCCCAACCAAAAAGGATAAATAAATACTTCGTTCCCGATCCCAGGTACATCATCCCGCAGGGGGGTGAGGACGAGAGTATGAATTTAAAATTCCCAACTGTGAAAATGTGTTTCCAATATAATGCATTGAATATCTTTTTAATTTTTAGTTTTTGATAAAAAAACTAATTGATAAAAGATAAACTAATTTTTAGTAAAACTATATAATACTTACTAAAATAATAAATGAAAAAAAAACTACTAATTAATAATGAAGGATGATAAAAAAAGAAAACACAAAATTTCCTTGTCGCAAGTATAAAGTAAATAATTCTTCATTATAACGTGTGAAATTTTAGGATCTTAAACTTAAATTGATGAAAATTAATAAATTAAATAATCCCTGTTCTTAATAAATAAATTCTTTTCCCCCCCCCCTCAAAAACGTTTGGCTTAATATTTTGAACAACAACAATTTTTTGTTTTTAAAATTTTTTTTATTATAAAATTTTTAAATTTTTTATTAAAATTTTATTTTTTTTTAAATTTTATTAAAATTTTATAATAAAAATTAACATTTAAAATATAAAAATTTAAAAAATAAATTTAAACAAATTTATTAATTACTAAGTTTTGATGATGCCTATTTAATCTTAATACCTTAAAAGGACAGTTATAAAAAAAATAAAAAACAAACATTATAAATAACCTTACTACGATAACGGGGAACACAAAGAAAAAAAATCTTTAATAGAAACAATAACAACAACGGCATTTTGCCCATTTCGACTTAACTACTAAATAAAACTTTAAACGAACTAAATAAATTTTTTACAAATTATTAATACTAGTCACATACTATATTTAAATTTCACAACATAATTCACTAATTAAACTTACCACAACTTACTTAACCAAAGCAAGCCATAATAACAAAGCCTATAATAAGCTAAACTCGCTACACTAATATGCATACCTACCTCTTAAAAAGCAACAATTAAAACAAACAATAATAATAATGATTAAGCAAAACAATAATGAAATAAAATAGATAAGAGAAAAAGGGATTTAAAGTCAACAAGTCACCAACCACAATATAGATAATATCGAAAATTACGGATAGAGGAACTAACTCGAATGAAACTCTTCGAAAACATTACTCCAATCCAGTCCAAAAACCATACATAGTTTTCAAGCTAACTCATATACCCATACACTCGTTAGTATAGCTTACAATAATGCACCCCGGCCCTCTCCCTCTTCACCTCTCATCAACCACTACCCCATCCTCCCGCACAAACCCTCTAACTCTCCCACCCTCTTTCGACAAATCACCACCAATCAACGCTCACCCACCTCTCTCCCACCCCGACACTCATCAACCCTCATCACCCTCTTCGAATCCGCCTACAAACTATTTTACTAAAACATCTGGGTTACTTAATAACGGGATTTTCTGTCCGAAAAAAAAAAAATAAAGAACGTAACTCTAGAACTAAAACTACATAATCACTACTCTTCAACAATTTACTTCTCCTTCCCCTTCCAACTCTGAAAAAAGCCCCCACATATAGTTTGCACTCCTTTTGCTTATAAGAAAAAAAATGGTTTATTACAATATTGATTGAAAAGAAACAAACAACGTAAAAAAAAAAAAACAAACCGACACTTGTACCAAGATAATACCCACCCCTCCACATCCGACACCATCACATGCAGCATACATTCCCAGCTGCCCCCCAATCGCCAATGCCAACCCCATCCCAAACACCCCCTTCCGGCCTGCCCCCTCCCCCCCCCCTCCCCCCCCCCCACGTCCAAGCAACCCAACGTGCCCCCCCCCCACCAAACAACCCCCTCACACCACAGTTAAGAACCCAAACCCCCCCCCTACTCCCCCCCCATCCACTAACCCCACCATCCAACCCCAACAACTCTGACACCCACAATATGAATAGCCCCCACCCACCTCACGTCCTCCAAAACCCCTACACCCCAAACAACAAATACTCCACCAAACACCACACCCACACCCCCACCACCCCATAGCCCCCCCCCCCCACATCCCCGCAACCCTAACACCCACATCCTGTCAAGGGCCCAATCCACCCACCGCCCCAAGCACACCTCACCCAGCCTCAATAGTCTACCCCCTTCCCCGTCTCACCCCTCAACATATTTAATTCCCAACTGTCTTTCTCGACTCTGCTACTATTCTGCTCTGTCCTGCTCCTGCTCGTGCTTTTTGCTTTTCTGCCCTTTCTCTGCCCGGTCTCTGCTGTGGTCACTCTGCTTTTACTATCTGCTCTCCTCTCTGCTCTGCTTGCTTCTGCTCTGCTAAGAAGCTATGCAAATTTCCCCTCTGCTTCAAATATTATTAATATTTATGAGCTCAGCTAAAATTTTTATTTGAATGGAACCCCTCACGAACAACCATTTATATCTTTAAGGGCTGCGTTAATTGTACACCAGAAAGACCGATTTATTGAAATGGAGCTTTTAACTTGTATTGGGCTTAGTCCATATGTTTTCATTTTTCACCAATTTTTGGACCAAAAATTGAATCCTGGTCTGGGCCACCAAAACAAACAGCGATCATGCAGTTAATTTACCTAAAGCAAAAACTAAAAGCATTGCTCTCTGAGGCTCTTGCTTGCTAAAGCTTCTTAAAAAGAAGCTGCGAGCTAGCAGCAGCTACTAAAAAGCTGCTCTAAAGCAATTTTAAAAACAAGCATAGCTAAGTCGTGCGAAGCTTGATTATTATTAATTACTAAAGAAGCTTAGCTTATTAACCTAAAAGCTTCTGGGGCTGCATATAATCTATTCTTAACTATTCTGTTTCTTTTTGTTCTTTATTCTTTCTTAGATGCAAAAAGATCTAACATTCATTTAGTCTTATTCTTTATTCTTATTTATAGCATCTATTCTTTTCTATTCTTATCAAGTATTCTTTTCTTATTTCTTATTCTTGGGCTATTTTCTTTTTTTATGGCTGTGCCAAAGAAGTGGGCTATATTTATTTGGTATTTAGACTGGGCGGTGTGCTTATTTTGGGTGGGCTTTTGGAGGCCCCGGGACACTTAAGTGGGTGGACGTTTGCTGTGGGCCCAATAAGAATCCTAAGGGGGCAAAAAAAACCACCGTTAAAACTCGATTTCTCACGTCACCCACAAATTATTTTTCTCGGATATGATGCTCTAAATATATGCTCTAAAAATATTTCCAATGGCAATGCTCGGGAGGACTTTTCACCTTTTTTTCCTTTCCCGTTTTACTTTTTTATTTTTTTTCTTTTATCAAATCAACGACTTTGTCTGATCTTGAAATAATTAAGCACTCTTTGATTTATGAACGAAAATACCAACCTTGATGATTGATTTCTTCGATAAAAGATAAACGAACCCACAACCCGTAAATACAATAACAAACATTCAATTAGACAAACTCCCCCCACCCTACTTCAACCCCCACACCACTTACCCACTCACACTTACCCCCTTATAATAAAAAAATATTAAGGATAGTTTTAATATATTTATAAGCAACGTAATTACCCCACCACCGAAAGTACCCTGACATCACATCCCCACACCCGCCCACCCCACCACCACCCAGCACCTCTGCCACACGCCTCTCCACAATAATGCCCAACCCATAAGCCTCAAATCACCAAACCCACGTACACTCCTTAGAATAAAAATCTTGTGAAAAAAAAAACTAACCACTGAAAACTACAAAAAAACGAACTGAATTTAAAAAAAAAACGCTAAAACTAAAAACTTAACTCTACACCCTCCCACCCTACCACCACAACCCACTATAAAACCCAACAAAAAAAACCAAACACAAACACCCCAAACACACCCAACCACCCCCCCACCCACCACCCCACCCCCATCCCAACAATAACACCCCCCAAACCAACCACAACCAACCCCCCCCCCACCCCCCCCTCCAATCCCCCATACAACCTCGGCCACCAACCCCAACCCAACCCCCCCCCCCCCAAAACCCCAACACACACCACTAAAACCCACACCAACACCGCCACCAACCCAACCAACCAAACCAACAAACAACCCGAAAACAACCCAGCCAAAACCCACACAACCCCCAACTACAACCCACCCCCCACCTACACCCCCCACCACACCAAAACCACCCAACCACCCACAACAAAAACCAACACCCCCCACCCCACACACACCAACACACAAAAACAACCAAAACTCACACCCCCAACCCCAACCGAAACAAACCAACAAAACACCCCCACCCAACCCACAACAAACCCCCAAACCCCACCAACCAACCCCCCCCCACCCACCCCCCATAAAACCCCACCCCCCCCCCGACCCGCACCCCCCCCAACACCCCAACCAAAAAAACAAACCCCCCCACCCCAACCCCTACCCCCCCCCCCAAACAGAACCCCCCGCTAAACACCAAACCTTAAAACAAAACCCCCCAACCCACACCCCCCACCCACCAAAAACCCCCCCCACCACCACCCGAGCCACACCCACCCACACACAAAAAAACACACCCACCACCAGCCACCACCAAACCCCCCCAGACCCATAACAACAACACCCCCCCCCCCCCCCGCACCATCAACCCTCCCCCCACCCACCCCCCCCCCACACCCACCCGACCAACCCCCAAAAATCCAACCACAAACCCCCCCCCAACCCCCCAACCACATAAAAACCCCACGCCCCCCCCCAAAACCCCCCCCCCAAACCCCACAAAACACCACCCACAAACCCACACCCAACCCAACCCCAACCAACCCCCCAAAACACACCCACCCCCCAACCCCCACACACACCAAAAACCTCACCCCGCCCCGCCCCCCCCCCCCCGCCAAAACGCCACAACCCCACCCCCACACCAAACCACCCGACCCTTTTAACCCCCCCTCATATATTAAAACCTAAACCTCCCCCCACCCCACCCCAACCTACACCTCAACCAGAACAGGATGCAAGAACAACACAACCCATCAAACCTCAAAAAACACTCCCACCCATCCTCAACATCAACATACATACAACCAACCATCAAATACCTCCATTCCCTCCCACAGCTCACAAAGAGGCCCAATTTGTATGTTTTTGATTTCCTCCTCCTTTACGTATACCCTCCACAAACTATTTCCCCATTCCACTCACAAACACAATTTCCCTCCCCACAATAAATAATCTTCCCACAAAGACGCAATGTGTATAGCTTCCGTCCCCACCTCCCCCCCCCCCACCCGCTTATCCCGTACGCCCCGCCACCCCCCCCCTCCACCGCGCATGGACAATGACCCAGCAATACCCCCCACCCCTCCCCTACACCCCCCCCCTCCCCCCCCCCACCACCTCCCCCCCGCCCCCCTCATCAGCCCCCCCCCCCCCCTTCCCCCCCCCTACTCCCCCCCCCGCCCCCACCCCCCCCCCCCCCCCC
This sequence comes from Tanacetum coccineum, assembly GCA_026074375.1. NCBI lineage: Eukaryota > Viridiplantae > Streptophyta > Magnoliopsida > Asterales > Asteraceae > Tanacetum > Tanacetum coccineum. Next base: position 61,927 of record BQNB010014110.1, on the reverse strand, counting down.
CCCCCCCCCCTACCCCCCCCCCCCCGCCCCCCCATATCCTCCCCCCCCACACCCTCCCCCCCCCCCCAAATAACCGCCCCACCCCACAACCTCCCGCCCCCCCACGCCCCCCCCCCCCCACCCCCCCACACCCCCCCACGCCCCCCCCCCCCCCCCCCCCCCCCAACCCCCCCCCCCCCCCCCCCCCCCCCCAACCCCCCCCCCCCCCCCCACCACTTCAAACCCTCCCCTCACAACCCAACCCCCCCCCCCCCCTAACCCCCCCCCCCCCCCACCCCCACCCCACAAGCCAACCCACCCCTCCACCACCCGCCCCCCTCCACCCCCCCCCCCCGCCGCCCCCCCCCCCCACCCGCCCCTCAACCCCCCCCCCCCACCCCCCCCCCCCCACCCCCCCTTACCCCCCACCCCCCCAGCCCCACCCCCCCACCCCCCATCAAACCTAAACCCCCCCCCCCCCCAACCCCCATCCCCTGCCACCCCCAACCCCCCCCCCCCCACCCACCCCCCTAACCCGGCCCCCCCCGCACCCCCCCCCCCAACAACCACCTCCCAAAACCCCGCCCACCCCCCCCCCCCCCATCCCACCCTCCCCTAA
>BQNB010014110.1:41329-58829 GCA_026074375.1 Tanacetum coccineum | reverse complement strand
CCTCACAGCCCCCCCCCCAACCCACCGCCCACCAACCCCACCAACCACACCCCCCCCCCCCAACAACCCCCCCCCCCCGCCATATCACCTCCTAATCCCTCCCCCTTCACCTCCCCCCATACCCACCACCCGAATCAACAAAACAACAAACCCCACCCCCCCAACCTAAACCCCCCCGCAACAACTACACACACGAAACAACACCCAACTCAACCCTCCCCAAATCAAAACCTAACCTCCCCCACCCCTACATACCCCCCCACCTTCCCCCCCACACCCCCCCCCAACCCCCCCCCCCACCCCCACGCATTAATACAAAAATAAACTTTCCGAATAAAGGATCTTCAAGGCACTAACTCGAAACACCAACGTAAAAATCGTACAACTCTCCCCGGCAGCGGCGCCATTTTGATATCGTATAAATACGTACTAGCCATATGTATATAATATTAAGTATCCCGTTAGATATAAGAATCACTTTAGAAAAAGTAATAATTAAATCTTCCGAGGTCGTATCCTAAAGAGAATTGAATATAGATTTACGTAAATGCTTGTCGTTTGATGCTTGAATATCTTTAGTTTTTTTTGTTTTTACACTAATAAAATAATAAACTATAAACTATATTATAACTAAATAATAATAATAAGCAAGACAAATAGATCTAAGATATGAATAAAAACAATATGCTTGTCAAGTGAAGTGAATCGATCATTAAATGTGAATTAGAGTTCTTAATGACGAATTAGTACCCGTAAAAATATTATTTTCTCACAACGTTGGTTTATTTTGAAAACAATATCTTATGTTGATAAAAATTACTAGATTTGATGTTTGACTATCTCTCCGGCTTTTGCCCTTCAAAATATTCAAATAAGAAATCTAAATAATCCAAAAACTATTAATCAGTAATTACTTTTTATCTCCACATTTAATTCACAATCCATGGTCACTTAACAAGCATACTAAAACTACTCGCTAAACATGGAAACTAATCTACAAATAATAAGCATAACTACGCTACGGATAACAACTAAAGCAACAATAATAATGACTAAGCTAAAAATGACAATAAGCATAATCATAAAGAAATAAAAGAGATAAGGAAAAGGTGAAACCCGGAATTAGCTCGGCTTGACCCGGAGACAATAGATATGAACACATACTCCATAGTGCGAAATATAACCAAATTAATCCAAATCCCAATCCATAACATCATAATCTCCAAATGTAAATAATGCTACTAACCAAAATACCAAATCGAACCAAAATTGTTTTTAATTTCTATGATGTCTGCTGCTTCCCAAATCTACTACTACTCCTATATTATTTAATTATACTACTGAACCTACGAAAAAATGAAAAAAAAATGAAAAGAAAGATCCATTCATGTAACGTCTGCTGCTTTCCTATCTATATTATCCTAAAAGTAAAATAAAATAAATATAGAAAAACAAAAAAAAGAAATCGAATGATTATATTCTCTTTGCTGCTATTAGTACCTATCTAATATCCATCTACTCTCAAAGAAAGAAAAATAAAAATAAATATAAAAATAAATAAAGAAATGAAGATAAGATGTTGCGTTCCATGATCTGCTGCTAGATTCCTTTTTATATATCTTTGCGTTAATTTCTAGCAATCCAATTTGGGCCTCTTTTTTTTTCTTTTCTTTCTATTGCTGGGCTAGAGCATTCTAACTGGGCCTCAAATATTAAAAACTGCTACTAGGCTCGTGGTATATGGGCTGAGCTTCAAAACAGACTTGGGCTAGGTCTTTTGTTGGGCTTGAATGGCAGCAGCTGCTATATGTTAACTCTATATAAATATGGGTCGGTCCGACCCATATAAATGGCGTCGGGCCGGCCCAATAAAAGATGAAGGCACCGTTAAACTCGATTTCTCGTGCTCTATCCAATGGCATGCTCGGAGACTTTTCACGACTTTGTCTTGATCTTGAATATTAAGCACTCTTGATCGAAACGAACCCGTAAATACCCGTTTTTGCTTAGTTTTCAATCCTTTTTACCTGTAAGACATAAAAACACAATACAACATATTTGCAATATAACTTTCCATATTTTAGTGTTTTTAGTCCAATTAATAGTGTTTTACGGGGTACAAAAGATGTGTGTTTTAGGACACATCAGATTCTCCCACACTAAGCCATTGCTGGTCCCACACGTAATGTTTATAGTATACACCCGGAAAGAAATGATTTAACCCCCCCTTAACTTATAACCCCTCACAATCAAACAAGAACAGAAAAGGTCCATTAAAAAGGCTTAAAAACATTTATTTCTAAAACGCCCCATTTTGACCTTTATTTCTTAAAAGATAGAATAATATTTTATTAATGACCCGCCATGCTTGACTTTATTTATGAAGATATATACAAAGCTTAAGAACGGGAAGCACACAAACTGGGTGCCTCCAGGAGATAATAATCGTCATCCTCTTTTTACTACTCCCAAACTAAGCTTGTACAATTATTAACGTTGTGCAAAAGTACGTATAAAATGCTAACACTACTCATATTTGCAATTTGTGTAAGCCTAAGCTGACTTTTCACTCCCGGCGGTTTATATATTAGGTGAATGTGCCATTTCGAATTTCAACCATGGATCAACGTTTTACAAAGATTTCTATGCTTCATGTTCCACCTGAGAATAATGAGTTTGAAGGCGAGATCATCCCATGTAGCGACTTTCGTCTCGGCACATCCCAACCTTGCTGCTAAGTGACCAGACTTTTGACACCCCACATAGACTAGTATCGGGACTCACGGACCTTCGGTTTAAAAAACTCTTAGGTTTCCCGTTTATACATAACTTATTTAGAAAAACCGTAATGTAATCATGAAATAGTCTTAGTTCGAAAGCATATTTAAATTTAAGAAAAAGAGATTTTCCCTATATTTATTAAATTTCATACATCACACTTAACATTAAATATAACCATGATGCAATCGTAACCCTCGACCTTTTTGAAGGCTGCAACATCGGTTGTGAGCCGGCAAGATGTAGTAAACTTTTATCAGCCCACATTTTATAATCATTACTCATCATTCATTCATTCATTTTTTTTTTCATTATTTTTTTTTCGATTTTTAAATTTTTTATTTTACACTTTATATTACCACGATATAGAGAAAATTTCTTTTTTGGAAAATTTAAGTATAAATTTGAACTAAGACTAAAATTATTGCTATCGGCTACATTTCAAATTCAAAAATTGTTGATTTAAGTTTAATTTTCAAAAATAGCACGTATTATTAGTCAGATTAGGAGCTAATGGGAGAAAAAGCCACAAATTACACACATGAGCTTGTAAGATTTCCAACTAATCCTTGTTTAGCATTTATCTTTTGCACAACTTGTAGAAGATTAGCCTAAAAAGTTAAGGGAATAGCCAGATCAACACTCTGGTCGAGTCAGGATCTCCTTTGATCTAGCTTACGGGACTAATCAATCACGCACAGTCAAAACCTTTTTTTATTATTATTACTTTTTTTTGCGCACATAAATAAAACAAAATTTTGGTCAAAGGTTATAAGAATCACTTTTAGATAAAGTAACAATTAAATCTCCCGGAGTCGTATCCCAACGAGAATTGAATTTGAAATTTACGTTAATGTTTGTCGTTTGATGCTTGAATATCTTTTAATTTTTGGTTTTTAATTTAAAACTAAAGATCTCGAAAGACTAAACTATAATAATTAACAAGCACACTACTAAGAATCCCCCCCACACTTAGAACCGAACATTAGCCTTAATGTTCAAAAATGTCAGGTTTTACCCCCACACTTAAGGACAAGAAAGGCAAATGCTAGTAATTCCAAGTGTGAAAAGGGAAACAATAAATATACATGATCAGGATTGAGGATTCCAAAATAAGAAAAAGATCGAAGACCGGATGATTGGAGGATTGAAAACAAGCACGGGTCTTCATGATCTTAAGGAATCCTGCAAACAACAAGGGGAAACCACGAAACACAACATGGAGAGAAGTACTCCCCCACACTTATTCATTACTAATACTACTACTAAACTAATATATTATTACTATTAAGAAAGATAGAACGAGAAAGAGAACACGGGTTGCCTCCCGAGAAGCGCTTGTTTTTGTTCGAGTCTCTAGCTTGACTCTAGTGTTACTTACTTTCATTTTCATGGTCAAATCCATCACCCGATGTGTGGTGAGGATGGAAAAAGCGATACATCACCTCCTTAGATGAGTATGCAGCAGGACGGGTGATGGCATATGATAAAAACCAAAGGAAGGGGTCTCCATTACCCTCGTCTTCTCACCCGATTGTGTCAGGGAGAAAAAATGATCAAATCTTTCCACTTCCCTTAAAGAAATTTCCTTAGAATCGGGAAGTGGTGTGACTAGTAGGGTAGACTCATCAATAACTGAAGTTGACTCAGGGGGGTCCAGACTATTAATGTCCTCAAGATCAAAGTAAAAATGATCATACTCCGGTGGAGATATGATATGAGCGAGTTCATCGGTGAACTCCTCAAGATGAGAATCACTCCTATCGGCAGGAGGAAGCGGATCTATCGAAAGATTAAAATGAAATGATTCATATTCAAGAAGAGAAAGATCAGAATAAGAAGTGGTACTGCCACTACTCTTCTCTTTGATATGACCGACATCAAAACAGAATGATTCGTATTCCAGAAGAGAATGATCAGAATGAGAAGTGGTACTGCCACTACTCTTCTCTTCGATATCAAAGCAAAATGTTTCATAATCAGGTGAAGAATCATTAAAATAAGAAAGAAAGGTGTAGGTCTCTCCCAAGAGAAGGTCACTACCCCCGCAGGGTGTAGGTGACGGGGAAAAGAACATCGTGAAGAATTAAACAATAAGAGAAGAGAAAGAGATAAGAATTAAACGCTAGAGAGGATAACGAAGAAATTTTTTTTTTTATAAAGAAAATTATTTTTGGTATTTTTAATATAATATATAAATATAAAATATAAAAAATATTTTTTTGGTTTTTATTTTTTATTTATTTTATTTTTTTTAGATACGAAATTAAACTTTCAAAAGAGAAAGGATCTTCAAGGCACTAACTCGAAACATAACGTAAAAATCGTACAACTCTCCCCGGCAACGGCGCCATTTTTGATATCGTATAAAATACATACTAGCCGTATGTATATAATATTAAGTATCCCGTTAGAATAAATAATCACTTGAAAACAAGTAAAAATCTACTCTTCCGGATTCGTATCCCAACGAGAATTGAATTTGAGATTTACGTTAATGTTTGTCGTTTGATGCTTGACTATCTTTTAGATATTGATTTTGAATTATACTAATTATATAAAAGCTAAAATAATACTAATATATAACTAAAAAGAATATGCTTGTCAAGTGAGGTGAAAAGATCATTAAATGTGAAATAAAGAGATAATAAAGAATTGGTGCCCGTTTAAAAACTGTTTTCTCGCAACGTTGGTTTATATTGAAAACAAGCCTTTATTTTGGTACAAATTACTTTAAATGATGACGAATTAACACCCGTAAAAATATTATTTTCTCACGACGTTGGTCTATTTTGAAAACGATATCTTATAAAAGTATTAATTACTAGATTTGATGTTTGAATACTTCTCCGGCTTTAGCCCTTCAAAATATTCAAATAAGAAATCTAAATAATCCGAAAATTATTAATCAACAATTTACTTTTTATTCCACACTTAACTCACAATTCACGGTCACTTAACAAGCATACCACAAATCTACTCGCTAAACATTATGACTAAGCTAAAATCAACAAATAACGCAACAATGATCATCACTAAGCTAAACATGGCAAAAAGCATAAACATAGATAAAAATAAAGAAGTAAAAAGGCAAGAGATAACAGAATGAGACGAGGGATGTAGAATGGCGAGATGAGACCCTCTCCATAAGCTTTAAACCCGTTAATAACTCCATTGATTAAACCCCGAAATAAGCAACTATTAATTACTTTGAATACTCTCCTATAAATCTTCACTTTCAATAAAAATGGTGCAATACAAATTAAATCTAAATTATATCATTTGATCGAAATAAAAGAAAGTATCAATTCTACTAATAAAACTACTCTAGCACTACATCTAATCTAACCTTCTATTACTGCTACTTTACCTAAGTAAAAGAAACGAAAAAAAGAAACGACAGAAACGAAAACAATTAAAATGGAAACATAAGATAATATAATGAATCTGCTGCTATTCTACTTTCTAATCTCTTCCCTACCTACACTACGAAAAGAAAAGACAAAGAAAAATGAAAAAAAACGAGAATGAAAAAATAAACTAAGATGGAAAGATAAGATATATCTCTAGTTCTGCTTGCTGCGTGATTATTAAGCACAAGAGAATGGGCCCAACTCATTTTTGCAATTCTTCCATGGGCCTCACGTTTTTAGCATATGTTAATGGGCCGAGTTTGCCTATTAATCTGATGGGCCGCTTCACTTTCAATTCTGCATTTAGTTTCATTTATATTTCTTTTGGGCTGGGCTTTGTTATGCACTTGTAATTATGGGTCGGTCCGACCTATATAAATGGTGTCGGGTCGGCCCAATAAGAGATGAAGGCACCGTCGGACTCGTAATCCTGTGCTCGGGAAATATTAACGACTTTGTCTTGATCTCGAAAAACGCGTAAACGTCTTCAAATCTTACCTGAAAGTCTCCATTTTTGCCTTGTTTTCAATCCGTTCTACCTGCAAGACATAAAAACATAAACCAAACATCTTTGTAATAATATTTTATATATTTTATGTTTTTAGTCCGATTATTAGTGTTTTATGGGGTATAAACGATGTGTGTTTTAGCACACATCAGTAAGCCGTACTCATATCCAATTGAGTACCTAGGGCTTCGTTCAACGATTTCCAGAAATGAGAGGTAAACTTACTGTCTCGATCAGAAATAATCGAAACTGGCACTCCATGCCTCGAGACTACTTCCTTCAAGTATTGTCTCGTCAACTTCTCCATTGAGTCGGTTTCCTTCATTGGTAAGAAATGAGCAGATTTTGTGAGTCGGTCAACAATTACCCAAATTGTATCTTGACCAGTTGATGTTTTTGGTAACTTAGTTACGAAATCCATAGTAATGTTCTCCCACTTCCATACTGGGATCACGGGTTGAACCAACAAACCAGATGGTTTTTGGCATTCGGCCTTGACTTTGGCACATGTCAAACATTTACTGACGTAGGTGGCAATCTCAGCCTTCATATTCGGCCACCAATACAGCTTCTTTAAATCTTGGTACATCTTGTCCGATCCAGGATGTACCGAATACTTTGACTTATGCGACTCGTGCATAATTAGTTCCCTTAAATTACCTTGACAAGGTATCCAACTTCTCCTATTTAAGCACAACGTTCCATCAGTACGCGGCTCTAGCTTCTTAATCATACCACACAGATCTTCTGTTCCATAATTCTCCTCCTTTCTCGCCTCAACCTGAGCTTCTAAGATCTGCACAGGGAGGTTCAGACTAATCGTCAAAACTAAAGCTCGAACTCGTAGTTGTTTAAGCCGTTCCTTTCGACTCAAGGCATCCGCCACCACGTTCGCTTTTCCCGGATGATAACATATCTCACAGTCGTAATCACTCAACAACTCTAACCATCTACATTGTCTCATGTTAAACTCTTTTTGATCTAGAATATGTTGCAAACTCTTGTGACCGTACAAATAATGTCTCTACATTTTGAGAGCAAACACTACAGCTCCAAGCTCTAAGTCATGTGTAGTGTAATTCTTCTCATGAATCTTAAGTTGGTGTGACGCGTAGGCTATGACCTTCTCCCTTTGCATCAAAACTACGCCTAATCCTTTACGAGAAGCATCACAGTAAACCACAAAGTTTTCACCACCTTCGAGTAAATCCAAAATCGGTACACTACACAACTTTTGCTTCAACAGTTAAAATGCAGCTTCTGCCTTTTCACTCCAATCAAACTTCACGTTCTTTTGAGTCAGCTTCGTCATAGGCTTGGCAATTTTTGAGAAACCTTCGATAAATCGTCGGTAATAGCCAGCAAGACCTAGAAATTGACGAATCTCTGTCAGAGTCTTGGGCGATGCCCAATCCTTGATTGACTCAATCTTAGCCGGGTCCACGTGAATGCCCTCACTATCAATCACGTGACCAAGAAATTGTACCTTCGACAGCCAAAATTCACACTTCGAAAACTTGGCGTACAATTCTTCCTTCTTAAGTAACTCCAAAATTAACTTAAGGTGTTCTGCGTGCTCTTCTTCGCTCTTGGAGTAGATCAAGATGTCATCAATAAAAACGATCACGAATTTATCTAGGTACGATTTGCACACCCGATTCATCAGATCCATGAATACCGCCGGTGCGTTGGTCAGTCCAAACGGCATCACTTGAAACTCATAGTGACCGTAGCGTGTCCTAAACGCTGTCTTTGGAATGTCTTCCTCTCGAACTCTGAGTTGGTGATAACCAGATCTCAGGTCGATCTTAGAGTAGACTCTTGATCCTTGCAACTGATCAAACAGGTCGTCGATTCTCGGAAGTGGATATCGATTCTTCATAGTCAGCTTGTTTAGCTCACGGTAATCGATACACATCCGAAAAGATCCATCTTTCTTTTTGACAAACAAGACCGGGGCTCCCCAGGGTGAGGAACTCGGTCTTATAAATCCCTTGTCAGAAAGTTCTTGTAATTGAGTAGACAATTCTTGCAATTCTGACGGTGTTAATCTATACGGAGCTCGTGCCACAGGTGCAGCACCAGGGACCAAGTCGATTTGGAATTCAACTTGTCGCGTAGGCGGTAATCCAGGTAAGTCCTCTGGAAAGACCTCCGGAAAGTCCCGTACAGTCGGCACGTCCTCAAGTCGCTTCTCCTCCGACTTGTCTCTGGTTTCCTTCTTCGTTACTTGTGCCAGAAAAATTAGGCAACCTCTCTCAACATACTTATGAGTTTTAGTGCACGATATAATGCTCAACTTTTTATAATTGAGTATATAGTTTAATATATATATATTATATATATAAATATATTATATATAATATATAATAATAATATATATATATATATATATATATATATAAAATATAAATTTTATATATATAAATTCCGCCCCAACCCTATATATTTAGAAATTATTTTGTCTTCTTTTTACAAATCATATTCTAAGTAATAAGTGTAAAGAGATTAGACCAAATCTTTTGTAATCTTTTAAAAGGATAGAAAATTTTTTGTCCCCCCTCCTTCTATATTAAAATTGACCTCTTCCCTCTCCCACATCATTCTCTCTTAAAAGATTTATCCTCTAAAGAACATGTGTAATAATTCTTAAAAATGTCAAGAAGAAGTTGGTGAATTCGATAGAAGTATTCAAGCTTTGTGTTCTTGTTTCCTTCGTGTCTTGGTTGTTCTTGTCTCCATCTTGATTCCATAGGTATTCCATGTTTCTTTTTAATTCATTCTTTGTGTCTCCAAGATTCACATAATTTTTTACATAAAATCATAAAAAGGGAAAACATGTGGTAATGATCTTGTTAACTTGTATAGGGTTTAATCTAATTAATATGGCATAAAATTATGTTTTGAAACCCTAGATAATCATCAATGATGCTTTAATAAAAAACCTACAAGATTAGAAACCTTAGGGTTTGTTTTGATTGGTGAAAGTTAGGGTTTTTATGTTTAAAATTTCTGGGCATAATTTTGGTCATGTTCAACGGGGTGTATCTTGGTGATAAAAATGAGTTTTGACATGATTCTTGAGCCTAAAGTTAAATTCAAAGAGTCTAGTTTCTGGAAAATCCTGGCTCATGTCAATTGGAGGTCGGGAAGGTTGATTTTTAGATCTTATAAGATTAAGTGTCGAATATGGAATTTCAATCCAAAAAATTCAGTAGTAGTATTTGATTTTTAATTGCTCAAGACCGTAGGGTCGTTTTGACTCTAAAATTTGATTGGTAAATCTTCATGATATTAGCTACATCCATGATTTTGTTTTAGAATTTTCTGAGTTGTCTAAGTAAGGTTTTTACGCGTCAAATTTTTGAAGTTTCTGTCAGATCAATTTCGGGATCAGTTTTGGTAACAAGTGTAAAAGGGGTATGTAAACTTGGAAATAAAATCAACCAAAAATCAGGGATATATTAGACACATGTGGGAACCTCTGTAATTTTTGGTATATTTTTAGGAGCTCGTTTAATGGGTCTTTAACATCGGGAAACTTGCTTAAAAATATTGGCAGATTCTGGAAAATTAGAAAACCCTAATTTAGTTACCTTAAGTATTTTAAATGGTAAGATTAAGTAATAAACTTATGAAATAAGATGGATAATAATATGTAATCATGGATTTATGTAGATTCGGTGAAGAGGTTTTGATATTTTGTCTTCGTGTTCGTTCTCTCCGTTGCTTGTTTGTTAAGGTACAGATATTCCGTCCTTTTAGTAAGGACACCTCTTTGTCTTGATTCTCATTTGTTTTAGCTACTTTGGTTTGTTTGATATTCCGTCCGATTTGCTATATGTACTCACGACTCATTGATATTCGTTGATATTATGTTTGATTTGATATTCGCATTCATGATTCCTTTGATCTTTGTTTGAATATGATATTAGATCCGTTATCTTGATTGAATTATTAGTAACTTATTCAGTTTGCTTAAATCTGTGCCCGAGCTATTTGAACTAGTCATGGAGGTACCATGACCATGTCATTGATGCACCAATGGCATGACACTATCTGTGGCGATGTGATTAGTACTCGTCATTGTACTTGTGTATATAGATATGAATTTGTTTTGCAGGGAGCATATGGATGCATCCTAGGTACTTGTTATGTTTTCAGTTTAGATGAATGGTATGTTGTGTGGCTATACACCCCAGTAACATATTTGGTACACAAGGAATCTTACCTGTGTACATTTTGATTATGTGACTTATTTGATTATATCTGTTTAGGGTCTATTCATGTATCATTCTTAGATATTTATCTGAGCTCGTGGGCATTCCTTTATTGTTCTTGATTCTTATTCATTCGATTCGTATTTTGAATGATATATTTGTTTCATGTGGGGGGGGGGGGTGGGGGGGGGTTCTCGTGATTTGTTTCAGTGCATCCTTTTGTGTTTTTCCCTCATTATTATTATATTTGTTCACTAAGCGTTAGCTCAGCCGCGTTTTCTTTTTCTGCGGCAGCTTAAGTGGCCAATGCTGCTAGGAACATTGAGATTCTCCGTGAGAGGTCAAGTCAGAATAACAAGAGAAACCGTGATGGGGACCGTATTCGACCGACAGCTCAGGATAACAATCAAAGGGGTTATGATCAGAAGGGTTATGACGGTCGCAGTTATGACATGCAGGGTGGCAACAGTAATCAGAAGTCATGGCAGAACCGAGGTCAGCAGTACAACCGTTCTTCTGGGTCTTCAGGTCAGAAAGGATACCTGGACTATGCCTTATCTCCTCAATGCGACACATGTGGGAAACTTCATCCGGGCAAGGCATGTCATAGGGTTACTGGAGCTTGTTTCACTTGTGGTTCGACTGGGCATATGGCTAGGGATTGCCCTAAGAATGGTGGAAACAGTGGTGAGGGAAATGGGAACGACAATCAACCTGCTGCTAAGGGGCGAGTATTCTCTTCGACCAAGGATCAGGCAACTAACTCTTCAGGTACCGTTTTGGGAACTCTCTTCTTGAACGGCCGTGCTGTTTTTGTCTTATTTGATACGAGTAAAACACATTCTATGGTTTCTTATTCATTTACTAAACACATTAGCATCTCCCTTACGCTACTTAATTACACCTTATCGATATCTACGCCTATGAAAAGCCTGACCACGAATATCAGAACTGTCCGCTTCATTTTGATGATAAGATTCGTTTTGCTAATTTGCTTCCCTTAGAAATGAGTGACTTCGATATTATTCTTGGTATGGATTGGTTGGCTGAACATCGCGCCCCTATCGTTTGTCATACCAATCGTGTCATCTTTGGTGATCTGAATAACCTTGAATTCATCTACCTATTTCAATTTCGATGACAAACTTTTCTTTTTAGAAGGGAAGAGTTGTAAAACCCAAAAATTTGGTTTACTTTTTTATTTCACCATTTTGAATATATCCTAAGTTTGAATAATAAGTCTTTAACATTAAAACCTTAGGTTATAATTATTTGTGTATTATTAATACATAACATAAGGTATTTTTAAATATATATATATATTTTGTGATAACCAGATCTCAGTCATCGTTTGAGTAGAACACTAGACTGATCTTGAACTGATCAAATAAGTCGTCAATTCTCGGGAGTGTATATCGATTCTTCACAGTCAGCTTGTTCAGCTCGCGATAATCGATACACATCCGAAAAGATCCATCCTTCTTTTTGACAAGCAAGACCGGGGGCTCCCCAGGGTGAGGAACTTGGTCTTATAAATCCCTTGTCAGAAAGTTCTTGTAGTTGAGTAGATAGTTCTTACAGTTCCGACGGTGCTAATCTATACGGGGGGCGTGCCATAGGTGCAGCACCAGGGACCAAATCGATTTGAAATTCGACTTGTCGCGTTGGCGGTAATCCAGGTAAGTCTTCTGGAAAGACTTCGAAAAGTCCCGTACAGTCGGCACGTCCTTAAGTCGCTTCTCCTCCGACTTGTCCTCGATTTCCTTCTTCGTCACTTGCGCCAGAAAAATTAGGCATCCTCTCTCAATATACTTCTGAGTCTTAGTGCACGATATAATGCTCAATTTTGACTTCTCTCCTTTTCCGTCTCTATCGCCTTGGACTATCAAAACTTCATCTCCATAAGGAATCCGCACGATCTTCTCATCACAAACAATCACCGCATGATGGTTCGCTAACCAATCCATGCCGATGATGCGTCAAAACTACCAAGTTAGACTGGCATTAGGTCAATATTGAATGGGTGGCCTAATAATCCTAACGCACAGCCTCTAAGTATGGTATTAGTTTTCAGAATGCTCCATTAGCTGAATTCACCATCATATCTAACGTCAAGGTAATCACAGGAGTTATTATCAAGCATAGCGACTAAAAGTAGTCACTCCAAAACTTCTATCAGTACCCGAATCAAAAATCGTAGAAGCATAATGGTTATTGAGAAGAAACGTACCCTTGACGACATTAGAATCGGGGTTAGTGTCTCCTCCACCCAACACATAAGCTTTTCCTCTTACTTCACCTACACCATTCTTGTTTCCAGCCTTGTTTCCACGGTTTTGATCCTTCAGCTTTGGGCAATCACTCTTGAAGTGTCCTTGCCTTCCACACTCGAAACAAGTAAAAACTCTCTGATTCACTATTTGACCTCTCTGGGTAGAAGTAGTGGAATTTGTGACCTTACAATCCTGGGTCAAATGCCCAACCTTGTTTACACTCCCACATCTCACAGTGCAAGGCCCTTCATGGTGAAGCTTACACTTGTTACAGAGAGGCAACGGTCCATTATATGGTTTTTTCTCATTGTTGCTAGTCGTGTAGGCTCTCGCCACATTTTGACCTCCAACATTCTATCTTGTAAATGGTGGCTGCTGTCCACGGTTGTCTCTCTGATTGATCTCCAATCTTTGTTTGTTCTCAGCATTTTTCACAGCATGTCCTTTTAACTTTTGGTCTATTAAGTTGTTAGCAATTCGAACAGCATCTTGCAGTCTTGTAGTTTAGCAGCAATTACATTTCCCTTGAGTTACCGGGGAGTCTCCAATGAATTGTCTCACCCGATCCTCCTCCTCGGGTAGCACCATCTTGGTGCACATCATAAGTCAACACTGAAATCTCTATATAAGCACACCAAAGTCATTGTTCTTCACGGTCAAATTCCAAAGCTCAGATTCCATCTTTTGAATCTCATTTCTTAGGCAGTACACTTCAGTTATTAGCTTCATGAGCTCTCTCCATGACATGGCAAATGTAGCCTCAGCTCCAATAGTCCTCTTATGTGAGTTCCACCAAGTTAGTGCACTGTTCAACAGTGTGCAAGTAGCATACTTGACTTGGTATTTCTCTAGACAATTGCTGATATGGAACACTGTTTCCATCTTCTCAAACCACCTTATCAACCCGACAACTCCTTCCGTTCCCTTGAAGTTGAGTGGTTGACACTTCATGAAATCCTGGTAGGTGCATTCTCTAGCAACAGGTCTATCACCTCTACCATTCTCATTTGGATTTCCATTTCCATCATTACCATTTCCACCATTTCCATTATCGCCGTCACTGCCGTTTTGGCTTTGATTCTCAGCCTCGAGAGCGTTAGCAGCACGGGCTTCCTCATAAGCAGCCAATGCTTCTTCCACACGTCAGTTAACGAGTTCTTCGATTACTTCAGGGGTCATACCAGAGCGAGTGATAGTCATTGTTCTATATCACAAGACATAACGCACGACGAGTTTCGATATGAGATATAGCCATTATAAATGGTAAATAAGGTTTATATATAGGAAAATACAATAGAACATGTTTTCCCAAAACAAGTAAATAACAATAAAGATGAATACGCGAGAGAATCAAAATAAGCTTTTCATTTCATGAATAAAAGCATAATTCGGTTACAACCAATCCAAAATATGTACATGATTTATGATTATTCCTACTGCTAACATCTAGACCTAACCATCAGGCTAATGTCCTACATGATCCTAGTACTACTAGCTATGGGCAAAAACCCAATCGCCTCTCAACAAATGACTCCAACCTCCTAAGTCTCCTCTGAGTATCATCACGATCCCTACGAAACTGATGAAACTCCTCCTGCGAAAGTACCATGTGCCAACGAAGACTGTCAATACGGTCTCTCTCTATACTCAACATGGCTTGAACCTTTAGGTAATCCAGTCTTAAACTCCCAATCCTCTCAACCAAACTAGCTCTCTCTCCACTAGCCACTAACTGACTATCCTCCAGCTGTCTCTAAGTGGACTCAATCTCAGTAATCCTATCAATACGAACCTTTGACATGTAGTGAACTATATCATAAATGGTATCCTCAAGATCAGGAATACCTCCTCTAGAAGACTCAGAACTATCACCAATAGCCAATGGATCTACAACGATCTCTCTCGTGTCTGCCGCACTAGCCTCTGCCTCAAACTCCTTATCATCATCCCTAACATCACTAGCAGCAATCTCAAATCCCATACCTATACTATCCTCAGGGTGAGCTACAACTCCATCACTAATACCTACATCTGCAACAGCCTCTGCATCAGCAGTATCCACCTCCATATGCTCCTCTCCGCTATCCTCTGGTGAGTATGAATCTCTAAACCTCTTGCGAGGTGGTAAAAGATCAGCAGGAGTATGGGCTATCGACCTCGAATCATGAGTAGGTGATGGTACCAAAACAGTAGGGGACCTACATCTCTTGCGAGATGATCTAGAAGAATGTGAAGATGAATCCACTGACCTCTCAGAAGATGAACCTAAGGATGACTTTGATGTAGTCGGTAGGTAAGGGGTAGATAATGGTGCAGACCTCCAGTGTCTAAATGCCTCACTACGTCATGGAGTCCTATCATGTGATCGATGAACAAATCTCGGTGGTGTAGATATATCAACATCGGTGGTGTAATATCTGATGAAGAATCCGAAGATGAACTAGAAGAAGATGAGTCTGAAGTAAAATCTGGTGAAGAATGACGATCCGAATAATGATGAGATACACGTCTCCATGTAAGTCTACGAGCAGAAAAAGGTCTAACTCTCTTCCTCGCAGTCAACAACTTACGCGACCTATTGGGATGGGTGCGATAAGCTCGACCAAAGGGAATAGCCTCACCGGGTCGGATAAGAATCGCTGGAAAATGACGAATCCCGGGTGGGGCAACAACAGGTGCAAGTGGAAACTCAGATGATGGTGCAAGAGACTCATGCCTCTCGGGTCTCTGCTCAGCAGGCAAGTAATCCTTTGATGGATCAGAATCAAAAGAAGATAAATAATCCACCAACTCGAGCACTCCGGTAGGTGAGATGACAGAAACTGCTCCCACCTCTGGTGAAACTATCGGATCAGTAGGTGCAATAGGAACCTCAGGGATAATCGGGATAATAGCAGGAATAGTGCCAATAGAATCACTCGTAGGGCATAAGAACCCACACTCTCCTCAGACAAATCCGACGAAATAGAAATAATAAGAGTTGCCTTGACCTGCAGAAGCAAGAGTTTATATAAATCCCCTTTATATCAAACCATGCAAGGTGCATGTAATGCAGAAGAAAGTAAAGATGGAGTAAAATATAATCATGGACAATTTAATTGTATTATAATTATGGAAGTGTATTACAATTAATACTCGCATACTTATCGATAGTAGTTATATACGTAAGCAAGTAAACACGTAGGATCACATACTGGTTATAGACCAGACCTAAATATACTACCTGGTTCTCTATAACCTTGGCTTTGATACTGATTCGTCACGAATGACTAGTCGAGTAATATAATATAGCAATCATGACGGATAAAAATTACTTTAGGAAAAGAAATAGATTATCCTCCGGATATCATGTCCCAACGAGAGATGAATTTGAAATTCACGAAAATGTTTCCAATTTAATGCTTGAATATCTTTTAGTTTTTAGTTTTGGTTTTTAATAATAATAATATAATAATAAGCTAGAATAATACTAAGATGAAACTAAAACGGATATGCTTGTCAAGTGAGGCGAAAAGATCATTAAACGTGAAATAAAAAGATAATAAAGAATTGGTACCCGTTTAAAAATTGTTTTCTCACAACGTTGGTTTATATTGAAAACAAGCCATTATTTTGGTACAAATTACTTTAAATGATGACGAATTAACACCCGTAAAAATATTATTCTCTCACAACGTTGGTCTATTTTGAAAACGATATCTTATAAAAGTATTAATTACTAGATTTGATGTTTGATTATTTCTCCGGCTTTTGCCCTTTGAAATATTCAAATAAGGAATCTAAATAATCCGAAAATTATTAATCAACAATTTACTTTTTAATCCACACATAACTCACTATCCACGGTCATTTAACAAGCATATAAAATCTACTCAGTAGTCATGCTAAAACTGAACAAGCGATAATAATAAACATGTTAGACAAATATATCTGAACCAATAAGCAAAGATCATAAGATAGAAAATAAGCTATAACTAAATTAATCATAAGCCAAAACTAAGCTAGAAGGAGAACTAAATTATATCTAGGAATAAGCTAACCAAACGACCCTTTATGCTACGAAACAAACCCCGAACAGAATAAGCAATCACTAAAGCTAAATACCGAAACAAACCATTTCAAATCAAAACAACCAGATGTACCACACAATAAGCGCATATTCTGAAACAGATTAGAAGCTAAATCAGAACCAAATAAGCAAATGGAAATAAGCCAAACTCGCAAATAAGCTAATAACCGATAAGCAGTCGAACTAAATCAGCTATTAAACACTAAATTAAGGACAAGACCAATAGCAATACTAAACCA
>BQNB010014110.1:7069-38015 GCA_026074375.1 Tanacetum coccineum | reverse complement strand
AAGTTCATTTATGAGTTTACTAACTACCTTGTGATTTCCAACCACTCATTACATGTTCAACTATCTCAAATAAAATCCAACTTCATTGGTGAAGAGAGATGAGGTAGTTATAACAATTAGAGGAGGTAGTTATTAAAATCATATGCCAGAGGGTTGTTTTGTGTTATATGTTATAAGCAACAAAAAACTAAAATTTCGCTACAAGTGAAACAGGTTGAACGGATTCAAATCGCCAAGAAACATACTCAAATGTTCACACCCCCATATCTAAATAATTTTTTAAAATCAAATAAATAATCTGTAATAGTTTTTTGTTTGCTATAAACGTCTTTAATACTAAAAAAATTGTAGGTCCTTTTACGGATGCTCTCAGGCTGTCACCAACATGTGCAGACATACGAGGATACACTTGGGATGCACAGGTACTTGAGTTTCATTCTACTACCTTATGTTTCCTTCACTGACATCCGTTCTCAAAATGATTGATAAATGAAATGAAAGGGAAGACAAAGACTTGGATAAACATACGTTTGTAATTGCTTGACCTAGCACCTCCAGCACTATTCATATGCATATTTTTATCAGAGTAAGAAAAACACCATTTTTTAACACATCATCATCTCATCAGTAACTTTACTTTTAGTGTTCCATTGAGTCATGTCACACCCCGCCAAGGCAGAAACGCGAGGCGCGACGAGAGAGGGAATCATCACAACACATTGGCGTCTATATAGAGAAACTAAAACATGGATAAAATACAAGGTATAAACACGCAGTGTCATGAAAATACCTGAACACATCAACAAAATCCAAAAGGCGTCTGACATTGAAATGAAGGTAGTTCATGCCAACGTCATGGCATGCAAACATTCATACATCCTAACAAACAAAACAATTAACATTCATCAGCCAAAACAAATAACGAAATCTAGATAACTAAACTTCGCCAGCTGCCTACGGTCCATCTAGCCACTTTTCCTAACTTTAATCTTATCCTGCTGAATACCTAAAAATGATGCTTATACGTCAACATAATGGTTTGTGAGAAACATAGGTTTTCAGACACACATATTCAATCCATTACCAAAAATCATTAACTGAATTACTGTGAATGCATTATCTTGTATGTTAGTTAGCATAATTGTCATACGAAAGTATTGTTTTATAATCACAGTAATTCAGTTAATGATTTTTGGTATGACAATTATGCTAAGTAACATACAAGTGTTGAAATAATTGTCATAATAGTCCATAACGCATTCATCCTCCTGACTAGGCATAACGCATATAAGTCACATAATAGTCCATGCATTCACACTAACACATAATCACAGCAATTTAAAACATATTTCAACACTTGCATCATTTCCATCCCATGTATAAAACGCAATAAAAAGTGGGACTATGTAACTCACCTGAATGCTCAATACGCAGCTTCCAATTCCTATCACGCAACTATATAAATAAATAAACACGGTTACACGCGACCAAGCTAAAAGCTCTAGTCCATGTAACACACATATGATGGATGTCTAAGGGTTTGCTTAACCATCATGGGTCACCCCGACACCATGCCCAACCTTAACCACTTCATTAACACATTACACTAGTTAACTATAATTTATTTTAAAAAATGCAGAATTTTAGTGTATCTTTACTAGCTTAAAAACCTTGCTTACTGACCTTCATAGATTATACTAAAAATCATCTAAGTTCATTTATGAGTTTACTAACTACCTTGTGATTTCCAACCACTCATTACATGTTCAACTATCTCAAATAAAATCCAACTTCCAAACTGACCTAATTCGGATCTGATTACACACTAAAATGTATTGCCCTAATTACCATACCTATACACAAAATCAGAAGCTATCCTTTTAGGGTTTTGTTATATACATATATAACTTAATCATTATAGATTGGCTAACATTAATTCCATTTTTAAATTAGGGTTTTACCCTCCTAAACTTGACCTAAATCTGACCCGTATTTACTGTTTTGACAACTTTTCTTGTAACTAACATTTGACCAACTTCCAGAACTCAAAATCATTCGAGGCCGGACTTTTTGAAAAATATACTCTTTGAACTTAAATTTAGACTTTTAAATCATATCAAAACACGTTTCTATCATCAAGATATCTTCAGTTGAACACAGCCCTAAATTCTGCTCATCTCTAAATCATAAATTAACGTGATCTAACCCTAACCATTTACACCAATATGATCGTAATTAAACCCTAATCGCTCTAGCATGATTCACACGTCCTTAATTACATAAGTTTTTAAAACCTTAAAGATCCACCATATTAATTGTTACATGATTTAAAGAAAACTAAACAACTAGGGTTAATGAACATACCTAAACCTTGATTCTTGAACACTAAATCACCAACTTGTTCTTGATAAAAAAAATTTTTCTTCTTCTTGAGGGTTTCGGCCAAACAACAAAAGAGATGAGAGAAAAGTGTTTTTGGGATTTATGAGATCTTATATGCATACGACACTAAATTCTAAATTGTAATCAGATTTGTTTCTTTTTTTTCTTTCTTTATAACCGATCCAATCACCTCCCTTTTTAATTAATTAATTTTTTTTATATTTTCCTATACAAATTAATTCTCCCCCTCCTATTTTTTTATTTAATTATTAATTTACTAATTATCTTTATTACCTTAAGTTTTCATAAAAACCTAAGCTAATTGGGGTAAACCTTTCTACATAAACGCAACTTACTAAACTTTCTAAAATTAACTTTTCATTTCACATTTCACTTTCTATATTTAGAAACTTTGCTACAAACTTCCATATCTAACTCACTTAACTTATTTCCAACATAATACATTTCCCATAAACGCTTAACACAAAATCATCCAACTATTGACATAGCATTGCATGCAATACGTCATTCCATTCCATTATCACTATACGTGAACAAATGGAATACTCATCACCAAATACAAACGCACTCAAAATGAGATGATCATACACCTCAAAATGACATCATGCACCTATTCAAACCACTTGGCACACATATATAACACATAGAACACAAGAATCACACAAAAAGAACACTTAGGCATCTCTAAAGGTATCACTAGCCTGGTTAAATCACGGATGTCACAGTATCCCCTCCTTGAGGAAATCTCTTCCCAAGATTTAACTAGCAGGCTCAACAACTCGGTCTACGAATAACTATGGATACTTAATCCTCTTCTGATTTTCGTGTTCCGAAGTAAACTTAGGACCACGTTTCGAATTCCACCTAACTTTCACAAGCGGTATATTCCTACGTTTTAACTTCTTAATTTGTTGTTCTATAATCTCTACAGGTTCCTCGACAAAATGAAGTATCTTGTCGACCTTTATCTCATCCAATGGCACATGCAAATTAGCATCCGCCAAACACTTTTTCAGATTTGACACATGAAAGGTGTCATGCACGCTATTCAACTCCTTAGGTAACCTCAACCTATAAGCTACAAGGACAATCATTTCAAGGATCTCAAACGGTCCTACATATCTTGGTTCTAACTTACCCTTCTTTCCAAAATGCACTACGCCCTTCTAAGGTGTCACCTTTAACAATATACGATCTCCCACCTTAAACTCTAACGGCTTATGCCTATAATCAAGATAGCTCTTTTGACGATCTCTCGCCACTTTGGGATTTTCCTTTACCAACACTACCTTATCAGTCGTTTATTATACTAACTCAAGTCCAGTCAAACTACTCTATCTAATCTCTACCCATAGAACAAGCGACCTACATTTCTTTCCATACAAAGATTCAAAACGGAGCACACCGAATGCTCAAATGATAACTACCACCAAAATCGATAACACATGCCTTCATTATATCTTCCAAAGTCTGAATCATACGTTCACTTTGTCTATCCGCTTTAGGATGCTAAGTAGTACTCAAATCAAATCGCGTCTCTAACACTTTCTGCAGCGTCTGCCAAAACCACGAGGTAAATCATCCATCTCATCTGAGTTGATCACCACTAGAATTCCATTCATTAATATAAATCCTTGCCAACTTCACATCTTGAAATCTTCTTGTATAGCTAGAAAATAAGCTTACTTGGTCAGTCTATCGACCATCACCCAAATCATATCATACTCACTACTTTAACCTTGGAAATTAGTGATAAAATCCATGACGATTCTATCTCATTTTCAATCAAGTATCTCAGGCTGTTGCAGCAAGCCAAAAGTCTTTGACATTGCAGCCTTCACCTCTTAAACAAATCCGATAATTGCTAACATAGGTAACTATATCCTTTTCTACACGTGGCTATCAATACATGTCTTCAAGGTTATAGTACGTCTTATCCGCTCCCGGATGTACCAAGTACCTTGATGCATGAGCCTCATCCATTACACTTCCCACCAATAGAACCCAAATCTGATCCATAAAGTACAAACTCTCATCTCCTTTTTTTCCATCTGTGGATCTAAACCATGTAGCCTTTCTGCGAGTACGTTCTCTTGCTTGAATGCCTCACTTTGAGCTGTAAGTATCATTCCTCTTACTCGTCTTGATTTTACTCTCTCCTTTCTAACCAACGCATCACTCACTACATTCGCTTTATCAGAGTATCACACAATCATTCTTTAAAGTCTGAAAATCATCTTCTTGTTCTACGCTCTACTCATACTTCTGATTCCTCTCAGTTAGGGATGTAAGGGGGTTCAACAATCTCAAAAAAATTCGCGATGAACGTCGATAGTAACCTGCTAATCCTAAGAATAATCATCTAATTCCTTACTGCCTCACTCTTATTCGGATCCACATGAATACGTTATGGTTGACGACGTGACTAAGAAAATGCACTTTTTTCAACCAAAACTCACACTAAAAAAAACTTAGCATACAGCTTCTCTTTCCTCAGTGACTCCAATACTAACTTCAAATGAACTTCATGTTCCTCCCTCGACTTTGAGTAGGCCAGAATGTCATCAATGAATACGATGACAAACCTTCCTAAGTACTGTATGTAGGTTCCATGATCATTCATATAAACCTTTAACAATGATATGTAGAATCAAGAGATTAAATTAAACAAGGATTGATTGAAAAATTGAAAGAGAACAATTTAGTGGCTAGAAACCCTAAAAGTAATATTGACTAGCTAACCTAAGAATGAGAAAAACATAGAGTATTTATACTCTAAAGAGGATCAGCCTAGGAGGCCTTTGTGGGCTTTATCTGGGCTTTTTGTATCTTGGCCCGTTTACATCATTAAAACATTACAATTAATTAACTAACTATCGAGCTATGAAACGCCAATTTTCTTCAAGACCGAGCTTCACTTGTTAGACTGTGAAATTGTGTTTCTAACACGGTTTTCAAACCCGGTTTATTAAGTCCATGTAAACCGCTGGTGCATTGGTTAACCCAAAAGGCATAACCGTAGACTCAAAATGTTCGTATCTCGTTCGAAATGCGGTCTTTGGAATGGCATCCTCATGCACTCATAGCTGATGATAACCTGACCAAAAATCTATCTTTAAGAAAGGACACGCTCCTCGTAACTGATCAAACAAGTCATCAATCCTAGAGAGTGGATAACGGTTTTTTTAACAGTTAATTTATTCAACTCCATATAATCAATACACAAGCGAAAAGAACCATCCTTATGAATAACACAGGTGCTCCTCATGGAAAATGACTAGGTCATATGAAACCCTTGTCTTGCAACTCTCGAAGTTGTCCATATAATTATTGCATTTTCGAGGGTGCTAGACGATATGGAGACTTCGCGACTGGCGTTGCTCCATGAACCAAATCTATGCGGAACTTAACTTGTCGTCGTGGTGATCATCGACAAATCTTCTGGAAACACATAAACAAAATCTCGTACGACGGAAATATCACTCAATTTCGGTTCTTCTACCTTTGTGTTCATTAAGGTTTTCACGACTCCTTGAGTACGTTCACCATGAACCCGAAGTATCTCATCACCTTCCAACGGTATCCTAACAACCTTCTCATAACATACTATCACAAACTTCCTCTTGGACAAACAGTCCATTCCCACAATCACATCAAAGCTTTCACGACTCAACGGTATCAACGAACTTCAAGGGTTACGAACAATCGAATAGGATAACAAACGAATAGCAAGTCAAAGGATAGGATTCATATAGGAGATTCCACATATGCAATTAGACGTAGATCAAATGATATAAGAATCCTTTGAAAGAAAGGGTACATATATGCACCGAGTGAAAGCGCAAACGAAAGAAAATCAACAGGCGTGCCACGACAAAAGAACACATAAAAAATCAATACGAAAGACGGAAATTCTTATACCAATTATCGACTTTACTTAAAAGACCAAATTAAATAATGTTTTTATAAAAATCATTTTAAATAATAAATAAAATTGTCTTAAATGTAATCTTTATAAAATTCTTTCTGGTTGTCATAAAAATCTAGAGATGGTTATCTAATGGTGTATCTCACCTTACCAATATGAATCACTTTAAACATGCTTTTTATAATAAAATAAAATTTATTTAACCACTCAACAATTTTCATATCCTATTTGCATAGGCCATTTAAACATATTCTATTTACAAAGATCATTTTAAACACAGTTTTTCTCCAAACACCAACACAATACTTCCAAAGGGCTTTTATAAATAGACATCAATTATAAAATATGTTACTCAAACAAAAGACACCATAATACCAAAAGGGATTGTAAAACACCATACAGACTCTAACACAATTTTATTGTTTGAAAATGAAAGAAAATACCAGGAACCATATACTCAAAATAAAATCAAACAAACTCGTACAAGAAAACTCATGCTAGACGTTACGTACCCAAAAGAAAACGTAAGGTCTTATCCAAAATAACGATCAACATAGCAAACCTAAAAGCATCTATACTAACACGTCGCCAACGGGTTACGAAAACCAAGGGATATACAAAGAAGGGAGTAATGATCCACACTAATATGTTAGGAACAATCAGTGCTCAAAAGAAACCTTTGATACTCATACGAGTAATCAATGCAACGAAAGAACTAACGAAATAAGCCTATATCTGAAAGAGCATATCCAAACAAACAATCGAGCAACGAGCAACCACAATAATAATAATAGTACTAGGTATCCGCAAATACTAGAGAAACTTACTATCTATACAACTCAATTTAACATATCCTCTATTTAGGGTAAGAGAATAAATCTCTACCCATACCACCATCCTTATCATGAACACACATATAAAAAAACATATTACACTACCACCTTACAACCAAACACAAATAAATGCAATCATGGACTCAAGTTTACGTGTGTGATGCCTTTATAATTATGTTGGACACCATAATTATAAGTGCCTCATTTCACACGTGTATTTACTTCCAAGACTACCCATTTCAATCATAATTCACATATAAGCACATATACCACACTGCACATCTTAAACAAATCCAACTTAACACATAAAGGATGCTTTATTAAATAACTACTTACTTATATCAAAATAAAATTGAAATGACATAAAGGAACAAAAGTCTCGCAACAATTCCCAAAATACGAAATATCCAAAAGAAATAATCAATAACAACATGACGAGGTAAATGAAGGGATAAACTTATGCTGGGCCTCGCTTGAGTTTGACTTTGCCTCCGCAAGAATCACTCGACTCTGCGGGTCCAGCCTTATTACGCGCATTCAAAAAATGATCAACTATCCTATCTTCTTCGGTTCCACAAGAGGCTCCTTATAACGCTTAAGTATAGTTGGGAAAACGGTTCCCCAACAAGACTTCTTATGGGTGAGGGAAAAACATAGCTAAAATACTAAGAAAGTAATACATATCATACCAGATAATGGTAGGCAAAATAACTAAAATGACAACTTAGTAAAATACGAGATATATAAGCTATGCAAAAATAGAGGGGAAGCATAACAGTTATAGCATAAAACACTTAAGCCCTAAATGCATCTACTTGAAGGACCCCTAGGTTATAGTCTAGGGTCAACCACCTACTTCTCTATAACTAAACACTCTGATACTAATCTGTCACACCCCGCCAAGCGCGACGAGAAAGAGAATCATCACAACACATTGACGTCTATATAAAGAAACTAAAACATGCAAAAAAATACATGGTATAGACACGCAGTGTCATGAAAATACCCAAACACATCAACAAAATCCAAAAGGCGTCTAACATTGAAATAAAGGCAGTTTATGTCAACGTCATGGCATGCAAACATTCATACATCCTAACAAAGCAAAACAAATAACGAAATCTAGATAACTAAGTTTCGCCAGCTGCCTACTGTCCATCTAGGCACTTTTCCTAACTTTAACCGCATCTTGTTAAATACCTGAAAATGATGCTTATACGTCAACACAATGGTTGGTGAGAAACATAGGTTTTCAGACACACATATTCAGTCTATTTACAAAATCATTAACCGAATTATTGTGATTATAAAACAATACTTTCGCATGACAATTATGCTAACTAACATACAAGCTAACATGCTATTCAATCAAAATCCAAATAAATCAAACACCAAGCAGACGACCTCAATCGCTCTTGGATCAATCCAAATCCTTTCCCCTCTAGCTCGGGGCGGAGATACCCGCAAGTAACCCTCCTAACTAGGAAACATCTCAATATCACATCACATAACCAAATCTCTTTCCCTCTAGCTCAGGCAATGGATACCCACAAGTAATCCACCTGACTAGGCAACATCTCAATATCACATCAAAAAACATGTAGCACATAACACATATCAATCACATAATAGTCCATGCATTTACACTAACACATAATCACAACAATTTAAAACTCATTTCAACACTTGCATCATTTCCATCCCAAGTTTAAAACAATGTAAAAAGTAGGACTATGTAACTCACCTGAATGCTCAAAATGCAGCTTCTAATTCCTACTACGCAACTATACAAATAAATAAACACGTTTACACGCGACCAAGCTAAAAGCACTAGTCCATGTAACATACATATGATGGATGTCTAAGGGTTTGATTAACCATCATGGGTCACCCAGACACCATGCCCAACCTCAACCACCTTATTAACACATTACACTAGTTAACTACAATTTATTTAAAAATGCAGAATTTTAGTGTATCTTTACTAACTTAAAAACCTTACTTGTTGACCTCTATAAATTATACTAAAAATCATCTAAGTTCATTTATGAGTTTACTAACTACCTTGTGATTCCCAAGTTCTCATTACATGTGCAACTATTCCAAATAAGATTAAACTTCAAAACTGTCCCAATTCGGATCTAATTGCACACTAAAATGTATGGCCCTAATTAACATACTTAGATACAAAATCAGAAGCTATACTTATAGGGTTTTTTTATATACATATTTAAATTAACCACTGTAGATTGGCTATCCTTAATTTTACTTTTAAGTTAGGATTTTATCCTCCTAAACATGACCTAATTCTGACCCGTATTTACTGTTTTGATGATTTTTCTTGTAACCAACATTTGACGAACTTCCAGAACCCAAAATCATTCGAGGCCAGACTTTTTGAAAAATAGACTATTTGAACTAAAATTTAGGCTTTTGAATCATATCAAAACACGTTTCTATCATCAAGATATCATTAGTTGAACACAGACCTAAAATCTGCTCAACTCTAAATCATAAATTAACGTGATCTAACCCTAACCATTTACACCAATATGATCCTAATTAAACCCTAAACACTCTAGCATGATTAATACATCCTTAATTATAGAAGTTTTTAAAACCCTAATGATCCACCATACATAAATCCTTGATTCTTGAAACACTAAGTCATCAACTTGATCTTGATAAAAAAATCTTTTTTTTCTTTCTTCTTGGTTTCAGCTGATCAACAAAGAAAAATATGGGAGGATTTTTAGTATTTATAAGATTTACAAAAAGGTTAAAGATAATTACCTATTTAGAATTTTAATTAGACTAGGATTGTGTTTTCTTTTTTTCCCTCCCTAGTCGGCCGAATAAACACCCCTATATATATATTTATTATTATTATTATTTACATAATTATCTTCATTACCTTAAGTTTTTATAAAAACCTAAGCTAATTTGGGTAAACCTTTTTACATAAACGCTACTTACTAAACTTTCTAAAAATAACTTTTCATTTCACATTTCACTTTCTATATTTAGAAAGTCTTCTATAAATATCTAAATTTCACTCACTTCACTTATTTCCAACATGATACGTTTCCCATAAACGCTTAACACAAAATCATCCAACTATTGACGTAGCATTGCATGCAATACGCCATTTCTTTCCATTATCACTATACATGAACAAATTGAATACTCATCACCAAACACAAACGCACTCAAAATAAGATGATCATTCACCTCAAAATGATATCATACACCTATTCAAACCACTTAGCACACATATATAACACATAGCATATAAGAAATTACACAAAATGAACCCTTAGCCATTTCTAAAGGTATCACTAACCTGATTAAATCACGGATGTCACATAGCAATACCTTAGCATGTATTCTTGTAGTTAATTAACTTATCACTGCCTGTGTATCTACCATCCGTTGCTGCTGTTGTTTAACCTACACCTTACACATCACAACCCTTTAAAGCCCTCTTAGATAGTAATTTCTAGTACTTGCGCCTAGCTGTGGAGGTTTGATCCTTTACCAAGCCTATGGTAATTTGTATGCTATGGCAGGTAAAGAGTGTTAATATTCATGTTTCCTATATTGTTATAATTCATTATACACCCGAGAGAAAGAGAGAATCCAAACACTTATGTGAGGTGCTAGTATATACTTATCGTGCTTTTAATTACGAGATCTAAAAGGTTGTGTCATAAACTGCTTTTAAGGAGTAGGTTAAATGGCCCCAATATTGCTATTGTCTAGGTAAAAAAGCCCATTTGCTTGAGGACAAGTAAATCCCAAGTGTAGGGGTATTTGATGAGGTGTCATTTTATACACTTTTTTAAGGTCATTTAACCCCCTAAATCATGCAAATATGCCTAGATTATGTGCTTAATCATTTGTTTTTGTGTTTTTAGCATTTGGATGGCTTTTGGAGGAAATACACGTGACTTGGGCTCAATTGGAGAAGAAACAGACAAGACTATGACTCTACATCAAAGTCTCTTGAAGAATTATGTACAGTGCCTGGAGACGGCGTCACAATTCCTAGCGACGCCGTCATATCTTACAAGCGACGTCGTCAGGACCCTCATGACGATGTCAGAACGTAGCCGCCTCAAAAGAAACCCTAGAATATTCGGTGAAGTGTCGGTGTCAGAAACCTTGCGACGCCATCGCGACTTCTTTTTCTATATATACCTACAGTTTTTAGGGTTTTTAAGTGTGCCACTTTTGGGATCTGAACCCTAGTTTTAGAAGACGAATTTGGCTGCTACTTAGGCCGTTTTTAGGGTGTCAAAACCCTCTTGTATCTGCCATTAACTCATGTTCTAATCAAGTGAAATCCTTTATCTTTTATCATTCAATATGTCTATATGTTGTTAGATTGATTTATGTTCTTCATTTCCTTATAATATGTCCGGCTAGATCCATTAGTATTTACTTATGATTGCATGAAACTTATTATGTAGATCTTTATTATGTTGCTTCTTGTGATGGATGTGCGCATTAGGATTTAGAAAACTAGCCATAAGATATTAAATTGGTATAGACGTCTAGGGAAACGCAAGTGTGTAGAAAGGATACCATCGGTAACAGTCTTTATACTACCTTACCCCTAATATGGTTGATCCCTCTTAAGTTTTTGAAATGCATGTAATGTACTCTTAGGGGCCTTGTAATAGTCTTCATACTACCTTACTTTTGCGTTGCCTTAACGGAATATTACATAAACGGCGGGTTTGTGTAATTCATTCATGACTTAGGAAATACTTACACGGATCATTACAAGGGTGACAAAGCAACATAATTTCTAGAAACATTATAAGGAGTAATGCATGATAAGTAAATACGTTCGTTTACCATATAGTTATCACCAAAGTAGTTCAGATTTATAATTAGTTTAATTAGCTAAAACCAACCAACCTCTCAAGCTATGTTATTTACCTGCTTTTATATAAACATAAAAATACAAAAAGAATCTTCTCTCAATCCCTTAGACCTCTGTTAGAGCGTTCCTGACCTATTCCCCTAGAGAACGATAAAAACCCCCCGAGTCTTGCCTTACTACACTACAACGGTTAGGTGCTCTGCCTAGGGAGTTGTTAAACTTCTTGTTGAAGTCTAACAACATCCGCATCAGTAATTAAACACATCTTTTAGAATAATATACCGTACAACTTGAACAAAATAAAAAGGGTATATGATGTAGATGATTCAGAAAGCTGACATTAATACCACTACAGCTAGCAATTGATGATTATAAAGTTTAAAACAGACTACAAATGGCTTAAAGTTGTTACCTTTTTACCTAAGATTCACCAAAAAATCTCGATAAACTTCAAAAAGACAAAAAAAAATCACTCAACAGAAGTACCAATGTTAACTACTTTAATGGTATGTAAAGTCTCACATCAGTGGTTTATTTACCTATATAGATGCTAAAGCGCCTAATTTCCATCATGGAACAGCTTGTATGAAGCTTCTGACTCGGTTAAGCAAAAAAAACTTATCTACTTTTAAAGAATCTTGTAAAGTAATAAGCTGAAACATTTTGTCCTGCATCAAAAGTTTTAAGCACAAAAAGTGCTAATCAAGGTTACAAAAACAAAATAAGGTAATAAGCAGTTTCTACAGGTAATTCCAAACACCCCTTAATTATAAAATGCAACATATAATCCTTACAAATCCCTATGAATCCTAATTTTAAGCATTAACATAATTACTCCTATATGTTTTTAAAAAAAAATAATACATTTGTAAAAAAACTAAAGCTTGATAAACTTAAAAAAACAATTCAAATTTAATTCAACACATGCAATTTTGCGAGCTTCTTCTGCAACACTAATCTTCCCCATCTTTAATCCACATAATATTTTTGTTAATAATTTATGGTGGATTTTTCATAGGGTTTAGCAAGAGAGATGGGTGGTTGTGTGTTTTTTTTTGTGTGTATCCTGGATCTGAAAGAGAATACACGTGGAGGGATGTTTTAATGTTTTGTAAGGGAAACAACTAGGTGTTTTGTTATCAAGTGAGGGAAGAGAGACACGTGCCCAAGTAATATTTGTTTAATGATATTATCACTGTTCATAAGTAATAAACAAATATTAAAAAGTGTTACTGTAGCAGATGTGAGTGGTACAGCAGTACTACACTCTCTTTAGTCTTGTAATATCTTCCTTGATCACTTATGGATCCCAAATACATAACATAACATGGCTACTATGGTAAGACTTGGAATTGCTTAAGTTTGTTAGAACTTGCCGTTTGGATACTTTTCAATATTAATGGATGGTCTAGTTGCTCCAGGACACCAACAACTACAGAAAGGCTAAGG
The DNA here is from genome assembly GCA_026074375.1 of Tanacetum coccineum. Lineage (NCBI taxonomy): Eukaryota > Viridiplantae > Streptophyta > Magnoliopsida > Asterales > Asteraceae > Tanacetum > Tanacetum coccineum. The sequence continues at coordinate 24,511 of BQNB010014110.1, read as the reverse complement.
CGCACATATAATTGGACTAATATACCACATGCCTATGAAAGACCCCTATCAGTTTCTACTTGCTTTCTCAAAAAATGTAAACCATAATAGTTACTCTCATATAATTAGTGTAGTCGTATGCTTCATAATTTAATTTTGAAAGTTTAAATATAACCTATTTTTCAATTAAATAAAAAATATTTTGTATGAAACATATACTAAATAGTCAAGGGCTAACCTTGCGAGCCTCCAAAATGAAGCATGACGTTTATATCAAAATTATCAATGTCACCCCATTATCTCCTTAATTATCAGTGTGGAATCCTATAATGACTCCATAGATCGTTATTAGGACTCATCTAGGGTATGATAACAATGATTGTAACATGTAGCGGAATATAAAGAACACAATCATGTTACTAATAAGGTTTTCTTTATTCAAACATGATAAAGAAACTAACTACTAACTACTACACACGCTTTCTATGCGTTTAGACTCTCATTGGAGAGACTATCTATGAATGGATTCTGGAAACCTATGTCATGTCTATGATCTCTTTATATAGGGAGAGATCATGACTTACAAAGGAAGATAATTAATAGATAAGGAAACTATTTAAATTACATTAAACCACATTAAGATGTTTCCTAATCTGTATCATGTAGAATATTTGACCAAAAACCTCATTAAACCACATTAGATGTTTCCTAATCTTTACCTGTAAATATTTGACCAAATCTCATTCCTTTGTAGAAGTCCTCCTTTTGCCTTTTAAGTCCCTTCACGTTATATGTTTGTGTCTTACAACGTCAAGTATAATTCCCAACAATCTCCCCTAATGGATAATGACAAAACCATATAAGCAGCAAACTTCCCCTGAAGCTAAAAAATAAATGAAAATATCGACTTCCCCCTTAATCCATACGTATTCCACCAAGCGGCTCTACAAGTCCGCAATCTATCTGTGTCAAGATTCTTCCCCCTTTTTGTCATCCACAAATAAGGGGGGCTTGTGTAAATATGCTACTTGTGAACACTTCCCCCTCAATGTTAATATTGGACCAATAAGCTTCCCATGAAAAGTATAAAACCATCTCCATTGAATCTAGAACATCAGTAGGCTCCCAAAGCAGCAAATTCCAATGATGATAGAAAACGAATAATAACGCATTTGTTGAAGAAGTTGAAATTTCCCAAACTTGTGTCTTATATCCTGTTTTAGCCACATGGACGTCGAGTCCGTCATACCTGCTAATGTATAATAGAAGACCTATGTCCTCCTTGACAAATCTTCATTTCATACAAATTAAATGAGACACTGAGCACAATAACGTAACTCCTTAAAGTGATAGCAAATGTACGTAGTAAGCATCATAAGGTAGATCGTACACCTTTGCTAGATTCATCAAGTCTTCGTCACCGCCTTATAATCACGAACAAGTTATCTTAAAGGTGACCACTCCTTTAAGATATGATAAGAACACAAAACCTGTGAAAATCAACTACAACATCAAATAAGTAATAATCAAATGTCTTCTTCAAATAATCTCCAAAACGAGCCATAAACATCATCATCGTTCTTCTACCATAAAACCTTGAATCCTAGATATCAAGAGCAACCCGCTCTGATACCAATTGTGGAATCCTATAATGACTCCATAGATCGTTATTAGGACTCATCTAGGGTATGATAACAATGATTGTAACACGCAGCGGAATATAAAGAACACAATCATGTTACTAATAAGGTTTTCTTTATTCAAACATGATAAAGAAACTAACTACTAACTACTACACACGCTTTCTATGCGTTTAGACTCTCATTGGAGAGACTATCTATGAATGGATTCTGGAAACCTATGTCTATGATCTCTTTATATAGGGAGAGATCATGACTTACAAAGGAAGATAATTAATAGATAAGGAAACTATTTAAATTACATTAAACCACATTAAGATGTTTCCTAATCTTTATCCTGTAGAATATTTGACCAAATCTTCATTCCTTTGTAGAATTCCTCCTTTGCCTTTTAAGTCCTTCATCTTTCATATGTTTTGTCTTATCAACTCAAGTATAATTCCCAACAATCAACACCAAGACCATGCAAAAGAAAATAATAAGTTAATTGAATCTTGGGAAAGAAAACGATAACTCCTTTTAAGTTAACATTCGACTCATAGTTATGGACTACAACAACATATATCCATAATTAAAACGTTTGCAACACACTCATGCTAGCTAAAATATTATTACGAAGCACAACATGTGACCCAATCGGTTATAAAATTTACCTAATCCTACTTCACAGCCTACTGCATCACTGATGTGTCGTTGTGCGTATGTATTATTTATTATCAAGTTTTACATTTATATTTTGCTGGCATTACCTAAAAACAACATTAACGGGAAGTGTACCTGATTAGTTGTAGCTTTGTTGGTAAGTCGGGTGTCGATCACTAAAAGCGGGAGTGTTAATTCCTAAGTCTACAAGTATTTTAGTTATCTATGTTAGTTCTAATCTAAGTTAGTTTCAAGTTAAACCTATCCTAAACCTAATTCTAACGGATAGAGGGAGGTTTTCAGTCTGAGAGTCTGGCACGAGTTTTGGTGGGAACTTAAACCTACTTTAGTCACGATAACACAAGCAAGCAAATAATAAGAATATAGAAGAGCGATCAAGCTTATTTTAAGGAAACTGTATTAACCATGATTAATCCAAGTAAAATGCAGGTTTGTTTATTAGTGCAATGATTGACTTGTCTCGAAGGGGCATATCATTCCTAGATTAAGGCGACACTTGTTCCTAAAACCTAAACACGCTAATTTTGTCATTATTAAACGCATCTACATAAAGCAATCTTTTGTTGATTATAATCTATCTTAGAAAAACAATAATGGTGATCTTATCGAATTCTAGCTCAACGAGACTTTACTAACTTACTGCTTAACGACATCTTATATACTAGTAGTCCACTGTCCAAGTGCTTACCAAGGGAATCAGAATGTAATTTGTTAATCCCAGGTCACCTGCTAGTCCGACTAGTTCACTAAACCAATGGAAAGGATGGGTCATTATTTGTGCCTATGATTCTAGGTTTATAAATTACTGATATGAAAAGCTATCCTGACATCTAGCTAGCTCTATATTTTGCATTCTTAGATCCAGTTGAATGATAGGTCGCATACTTAAGCATGTAAATGAGTACAAATTGATAAACTTAATCAACAATCAACGATAAATTAAGCAACCGAGATAAACAAACCAAACATTAAATCTTCATAAACATGGATAGTACCTAAAGGTATTAGCCAATAACCATTGTATCAAACACAAACATAATAAACAAATCAACCAAGGTAACCTAACCGAGTTAAACGAATGATACCGAAAATTAAACGATTATTAAAGTATAGATGTTTACAAGGTGTTTCCTATGGGATTAAGCACGTTGCGAGACCGTCTTTGCTCTTTTTGCCTTCTGAAAATCGACTTTTGTGGTTAGAATGTTGAAAATATTTTCAAGCACACCCTAAACTCGTGTTTAGGGATTTGCATTTATAGTCTATGGAAATTCGTTGTTACACCGTATTGGTTGAGGTCAATATGACGTATTAGGGGTTTCTTGGAGTAGGGACTACGTTCAATATCTTCAAGAATCTTTAAATAATCTTCAATACGACGTATAAAGTCTTCTGGATACAGCGTATTGCTCTTTAATTCTTCGTGGTTTCTTGTGAAGTGTGGGCACATTGGTATGTGTTTAATTACACATACCTTTTACCTTTAAAAACAAGCTAAAATAACCAAAAACGGACTTAAAATGCCAAAAATATGCTTGTTTTGCTAATTATGTTGTGCAGGAACGGATATCTAAGAAAAGGACGAAAAACGAAGCCAAAACGACAAAACCGGACACGGAATGGAAAAGCGTGATAAAGACAAAGTCAAGACAAAGCCCAAGTCTGAAAAAGTCAACCAAAGTCAACCCCGACAAATCCAAAGTCAAACCCGAAGCCATAAGTGAAGAAAAATAAGTTTAGGGGCCAAAATGCCAAGTCCCTAACTTATTTAATGAAGGAAACGAAGAAAATACTTGCAAGGGTTAATTCTGCCATTTTCCCAAAGTATAAACCTCAAGGACCCAATCTGCCAAAGGCAAATTGTTGTACATCCCAAGGACCATGAATGCAATAACACGTATAACATTTGGGGACCTTTTCTGTCAAATCCTCAAACCATTTACACACATGGACTGAATTTGCAATAACAACTAGATCCTTGAAGGACCATTTGTGACAAACCCCCAAACCCTCACCCCGTTTTAAAGTACTGTATATCTTCATCACAAGTTTCCCGCCAAACTCATAACAACCAAACATGTCCCTCTCATCCCTCGTTGACTCCCCCACATACTTCCAAACCCTTCACTCTCATAAACCCCCCCCCACCCCCCTCACATAGGTCCCTTGTCCATCGATGCAATCCAAAGAACTCAAGTATTCGATCATGGTTTGGATCACTTTGATGGGCAGAACTAAGACCAAGGCCAGGATTTGTTTTGTGTTTATACACTCACAACAAGCACAAAGAGATGTTTTCGTCTCTACAAAGAAGCACACAAGGCAAGACAGAAGGAGAAGACAAAAAAAAGCCAAGACCTTAGCTCATAGTCTATATAAATCCGTGTAAGCCATTGTGGCAAGAAGAAAGTAGTGTAATTTTTAGAGTTCAGTTTTAGTTTTCTAAGTTTTAACCTAGCTTTTATGTACTTGTAATTTTTTTAATGAAAATTGAGATTTAAGTTTCAAAATTGTGTTCCAAAGTTCTTGTTTCTTTTTAAGCTCACTTTTAAGAAGCTCTTATAAAGCACTTTAGAAACGGTTTTAACAACCGTAATACCAGAAGTTAAGAAAAATAAAAAGAAAAAAAAGTTACTGGTTGATTAAGCTAATGATGAATGATACACTTGGATGGCTCAATTGTGTATTTAGTTTAGCTTATTTATAACTAAGGGTAGATTTAGAGCTTATTTAGGTTCAGTACTCCTTTTGAGCAACGGATTTAAGGTAATACCCTCCTTATTAATTTTTTGCAGCTTATGATTTAAACAGGTAGCAATAGCTTATTAGTGCTTATTCTTAGCTTATTCTTGCTTTTCTTACATGTTTATGTCCTATTTGTGCTTTCTATTGATTGTATGCCTTTGTTTAAGCTTAAAGAGAAAACTGCCTAAAATAGCTTATTTCTACTTTTTGCTTATTGCTTATTAAAGTGCTTACTTTGGCTTTTTTCTTTTTACCTTTTTTGTGCTTAACAACCATGCTTGTGTAATACTTGTCTTTAAAATTTAGTGCTGTAATTTAGTCTTGACAAATGTTAAAAACCCGTTTTTAAATTATAAAGGGTGTTTGGGTTAAGCCCAAAATGGGTCAAAATGGAAAGATAATGGGTTGTGGTCATGTGGCCAACTTTGATTAACTTGATTAAGCCAATTTGAGTCTGTTTCCAAGTCCTTTAAGTTCAAAAAAAGGTTTTTTCAAGTTTTCTTCCCCTTCCTCATTGCTTTCTTAGTCTGCCAGTGTTAAAAAGGGTTCAAAGTGCTTATTTGCTTAAGCTTTAGTAAACCTAAGTTGTAGTGTTAATTTGGTGTCATTTGTGTGTGCAAGAACCAACTAGTAGAAGCCTTAGGAGTCCTTAGTTTTGTTAACAATTCTGTCAACTAATTTTCTAGAATTTTTCATAAGTAAAAATAGTCAAGTTTTCATTCCCTACTCTCAGATAGCAAAAATATTTTTCAGTCCTTGAATCTTTGTGCACAAGTTCAATTTAAGCTACTTTTCATCTGTTTCTCATTAATTTTTTGATTTGAGCTTATTAAAGTGCTTATTGCTAAGCTCACTTTTTATCAAAATTCCTTTGTAGAAGTGCCCTGGTGCTAAACCACCAGCTTTAAGCCTACTTATCTAGCTTATTTGTCACTTAAGCCCTTAGTTCTTTTTAGCTTTTTAAATTGCCCTTAGGTCCAGCTATAAGCCCCAACAAGCTCAATCCTTAGGAAGCCCTTTTAAGTGCTTAATCCTAAGCACAAAAGTGGCCATTTAATTGTTTTTAAGCATAGTGTATAAAAGCTTATTCTTGATTTCCACCTTCTTTTGTGTGCTTTTTTAAATTGCTTTTTCGTGTTCCTTAGTTGCTTATTAAGTGTAGTTTTGTTACCCTATTTGCTTATTGTTCATATACTTTGCTTATTCGTGTGCTAAAAGTCAAAATCAAAAAGCCATTTTAAGCCTTTAAGCTCATAAGCCCTCTGCCATCTTTGAGTGTTGTTTCTGGCTTATTCTTAGCTTTTCACAAAAAGTCTTAGTTATAGAAAATGATAAGTGCCATGTGCTTATTAAGTTTGTGTAAAAAGTTTTTCTAAAAAAAAGGGGGATAAGAGGAAACCCGGGTGAGCAAGACTCGAACCCGGGTCTCAACCCTCATCACCCCTCTTGTAATACAAACCACTCTTACCATACCGCTGTGCCCTCTTGGTCTTTTTCTGTTAGAGCCCTCTTGGGCGCAAACTTTTGGTATATACGTGGTGTTTTTGCCCTTTTAAGCTTATAAGCCCGAATTGGCTTAATCTGAGCTTAATTTAATAAAGCATCAAGTTTGGGTTTCTATTTTCCTTAGGGTAGGTTTTGAGGGTAAAGTATTTAGGTAAATCTTTCTCCAGAATTTTGAAAAGATTAGTTTAGTATTTTTATATTTTAATTTCTTTAAAAGGGTTTTAAAAACTCAAAAAAATACAAAAATTATCAAAAAAATATTTTTCTTTTTTAGGAAATTTTCTTTGGTCATATTTTACGTAGGAAAAATAGAAAAACTTTCGTATGTTTTTGAGTTTTTAAAGAACGGTCTCGGGCACGGTTCTGTCTGGACTCGTTTTTGGTCAAACGACCCTCCGTTTCAGTCTCGGTTTTTTTTAAACTTCGGTTATTTGTCATTTAGAATCTATTTTTAGCTTTTAAATTTTGTTTTAAGGGTTTAATTTGTCAAAATTTTGGTTCTTTGACCCTAAGATGTTTTTTTCGTGCCCGTTTTAGGATTTAAGTTATTTAGCTTTCTTTGTTTTTGGTTTTTTTCTCAATCGTTTTGGTTGCTTGTTATTGAATAATTTAAGCTTTCTTCTACACTCCCAAATCAGTACTCTCATTCAAAACTCCAATGTTCTCCGGCTGTATCGATTCTCCAGCACAGCCTCGTTGGGATAGAAAAGACCTGGGGGATATTCTATACTACTCGCGTTTCAATGATTGTTTTTTAGATAAATACTTTTATAAATATTGTAATTATATATTATATTATATAAAGCAGTGTAGTTGAAGCATCAACAAATTTTTGGCGCCGTTGCCGGGGAAGTTGTGAAACCGATTATCGTTACGTTTGGCCATTTGTGTTTGAATCTGTGAATATTATTATATAAAAAAAAAACCCTAAAAGTACAAAAATATTTTCATTTTTTTTAGTATAATTATCATTTAAAGAAAAAAAAAAAAAAGAAAGAAAAAAAAAACCAAAAATATAAAAACATTGTCCATAAAAAGAAATAAAATTCACAAATTGGTAAAAATACCAAAATATAATATTCTCAATTGAGGTATTATCATAATAACTTCCGGTGAACTTGTTGGTTCCCAACTCGAACAAAAGATTTAAAAACTTGCCCTTTGTGTGTCACTTGCGAGGTACGGTTTCCACCTTTAAAAGATTAAACAAACTCTAAAGGTATAGGCGGGTTTGTTCCTAAGGAACTACGACCCTACATGAAAGGTTTTTAATAGCTTTCCGCGCTTTCCCGAATCCTACTGCTCCTTTGTGCGGTTTTTCTTTTGAAGAGTATACCGAGAAGCTCTTGTCGATTATAGGTTTTAAGTTGTCTTTTTCGTTGTCCGTTATTAAAATAAATTGTGAATTTACTTTTGATAAACCAAAAAAAAAGAAAAAAAATTTAGTGTAAATTTTCTTTTTTTTAAGTGTCTTGCACACATCGTTCCCAGATCTCGTAATCTCTTCATAAACAACACGCAGGCCGCCACCAACCTGTTTGTTTGAACCTTTAAAAATATCTCGAAGAACCAATTGAAAATCCAGCTCCTCCCCTAGCTCCGATGGATGATACCCGGACTATGGCTCAATTGCTTTGAAGCAAGTGGAGCAACCACCGCTGACAACTTTGAGCTTAAGCACGGTCCTGCTTAAACCTCGTCAAAACAAAACAATTCTTTTTGGACATGACAAAGAGATCCTCATGCCCACAACATCCCCGATTATTTAAACAAGATCACTTCTACGATGAAGTTCCTAAACGTCCGAGTACGTCCGGTAAAGCTTATGCTTTTTCCCATTTCTCCCCCTCGAGTGGGGGGCACCAGGATTGGCTTAGAAAGAAACCCCCTCATCGATACAAGACATGGGATGATCTTGTTTTCGAATTCATCAACAAATATTTCCCCCGTCTAAAAACACCAATCTTTCGAAATGAAAATCACGAGAGTTCAACAAAGATTTGATGAGACGTTTTATGAAAGCAATTGGGACCAAGATTTAAAACGATCTTCTTCGGCATGTCCACACTATGGATATTCAGAATTGCATCAACTCGATACATATCTATAAGCCTTGAACGCATAACGATCAAATTCGGAAATCCCGCCGCGGGTGTAACTTATTTGGATAAAATGCCTCGTATTGCCTAAAGAATCATTGAAAGCAAATCCAAAGCTCGTGAATTCACGTAACAAACCAGTTTTGCCAAAGTGATACGAGCACTCCACCCCCAGAATTTTCTTCCGATTGGCTGAGACCGATAGACATGGTGAAAGTTTTACTTCTTGATAAGAAAAATTCATTCTCCCCCCCCGCTCCTACTCCTCAAAGTCGGTTGAGGAAAAAGCTGTGTTAGCTTGCCGGTGGGGTTCATAGTTCCTACCAAACGTGTCCAGCTACCACTCTGCAATATTTATCGGATAATATCCAAAATATGTCTCGCAAAGCAAGCCGAGCAAACTACAACCAAGGAAACGACGGCGAATATCGAGCCCCGATTTCAAATCAAATTCGACCTCCCGGGGGGGGGTTTTTTTTTCCTCCCCGTTCAAGACCCAGTCAATAATGTGCAAAATCAAAGGAAAACAATCAAATCGTTACAAACCAAAACCTTGGGAATTTTAATCAAGCTCCAGCTTACCAACTCCCAGTTTCATCACGGGGGTCAAATCTATCGACCTCAGGTTGTTCGACCTCCTTTATCAAGCTCCCACCTATCAAGCTCCCAGCTCCTCAATTCAAGGTGTATCAAAGGAAGATTTCCAAGTCCCCCCCCCCCGCTACGTAAAGCTAATGATCTTGTGATGAGGAACAAAAGCAAACTCAAGGTCAAAACATGCATAATCATTGACCAATCTCACGGACATTCTATTCCAAATTTGGTCACTTCCAATACCGCCTCTACTTGACGGGAACTCTCCCTAGATAACGACTCCTTACTAACCCGAAGGAGGATTTAAAGGGTATTATCACTCGAAGTGGTGTAGCTTACAAGGGACCCACGATTCCTATTACTTCTTCTCCTAAAGTAGTAGAACGTGAACCCGAGGTGTCAAAGGACACGATGCTTCCTACTAATAACGGAAGCACCAAAGACGTCCAACCTTCGATTGTCCCCGTTGTCCATCATGAATCAATCTTGCAGCCCGTAAATGCTCCTGTTAGTGCTCAAGGCCTAACCAAAAAGCAGCAATATCCATTTTCCTTCAGAAGAATGATGAAAGACGTCGTGGAAAAAGCTAACGACCAAATTGAGAAATTCTAACGAAAATCTTTAAGAGATTTGAGTTTTCGAACATTAGCTTTACGGAAGCCTGATGCTTATGCCAAAATTCGCCCTCGACTCTAAAAACTTAATCGGAACCACGAAAAGTTGAGTGAAATGGCTAGAAAACCTCATTGAAGAGATTGTCAGCGGTCATCCCTAAACAAGCTACCAGAAAAAACGTGGAGACCCTGCCGATTTTCCCTATTTCCATGTGAATTCTCCGATTCATACATGCAACAGCCTTGGCCGATCTTGGCGCAAGCATTAAACCGTATGCCATCCTACGTCCGTTGGAAAAATCTCTCTCTTCCCCCCCGAACCTAACCCCGATTGCAATGAACGCAGAGAGAACTAGCGGACCGTGTCCAATCTCTGAACCGATCGGTACGCTGAAGACGGTCTATGTAACAGTAGGAAAGTTCTAATTTCCACAGATTTCGTGGTCGTCGATTTTGAGCCAGACCCCCGAGAGTCCTTTAATTCTCGTAGGAGTATTCTTAAAGAACCAGTCCGTGCATTAATCGATGTATAACGAAGTGAGATACCCCTTCGTGGTTGGCAGAGAGGCCATTACAATTTAATCTGGACCAAACTTCCGCAGATAACATGGCTAATTACCAAATCATAGACGGCAACCGATATTGACCGTCATTGATATGGCTTGTGAAGAATACTCTCAAGAAGTTCTTGGTTTCTCTAATGTGATCTCGAGTGGCAATCCCACACTTACTATGATCCAATCGTCTCTACTGTTTCTCTGACTTTAACTCCATTCGGGGACAGTGATAATTCTCCCTTTTCGGAAGAAGCCGACTCTTTTCCGGGCTATAGAGGATGAGCCAACTTCACCGGAAGTTGAACAAACATATTATGACCCTGATGGGGACATTCTTCTCCTCGAAGCAATTCTTAATAGTGATCCCTCACCACCACCTCCCAATCAAGGAAATTATTTTCCAGAAACTCGAAAAGATCTTAAAATTTGTGAAGCAAACAATGAAAATTCTTCAGTTAATAAGCCCCCTGAGGTTGAACTCAAGGACTTGCCACCTCATTTAGAATATGCATTTTTAGAGGGTAACGACAAGTTGCCCGTCATAATTGCAAAAGATTTAAAGAATGAGGAAAAGGCCGCTCTAATCGAGGTTCTAAAGTCCCACAAGCGAGCCATCGCTTGGAAACTTTCTGATATTAAGGGTATCGACCCAGAGTTTTGTACCCACAAAATTCTCATGGAAGAGGACTACGAACCGACGGTTCAGCATCAAAGGCGGGTAAATCCAAAAATCCATGACGTCATCAAGAAAGAAGTTGAAAAACTTCTTGACGCCGGATGTAATTTATATCCGATCTCCGCAGTCCATGGGTAAGCCCGGTGCATTGTGTACGAAGAAGGGTGGGCATGACCAGTCAAAACCGCTGAAAATGATTTTATACCGACTCGATTGGTCACAGGGTGGAGAGTGTGCATCGACTATAGAAAGTTGAATGAAGCCACTCGAAAGGACCACTTTCCATTGCCCTTCATGGACCAAATGCTCGAAAGACTCGCGGGAAACCAATTCTATTGTTTCCTCGATGGCTTTTCGGGTTATTTCCAGATTCCCATAGACCCGAAGGACCAAGAAAAGACAACCTTTACTTGCCCATACGGAACGTTTGCCGATCGCCGCATGCCTTTTGGGCTATGCATGCCCTGGCACGTTCCAACCAACGATGTAATTGATGGCAATCTTCCACGGACCATATCGAAAAAAAAACGATGGAAGTGTTTATGGATGACTTTTCAGTCTTCGGGGATTCTTTCTCTACATGCCTATCCCATTTGGACAAAATGTTAAAACGGTGTGAAGACACCAATTTGGTCCTAAACTGGGAGAAAAGCCATTTTATGGTGAAGGAAGGCATTGTTCTTGGACACAAAATCTCCAAGTCGGGAATTGAGGTCCGACTGAGCTAAGTTGACGGTTATCGCCAAGCTCCCTCACCCGACTACTGTGAAAGGTGCCCCGAAGTTTTTCCTGTTGGGCAATGGCCGGTTTTTATAACCGACGTTTTCATACAAGACATCTCAAAAATAGCCCGCCCAAGGGCTCAACTGGCTTGAAAAAGAGAACTCCATTTTTTTCTCAAAAGAGTGTATCGAATACTTTAATACACTTAAAAGAAAATTGACCGAGGCTCCGATTTTGATTGCTCCCGACTAGGACTTGCCCTTCGAACTGATGCGTGATGCACGTGACTTTGCAATTGGGGCAGTCCTTGGGCAACAAAAAAACATGCATTTCCAACCAATTCACTATGCCAGCAAAACCATGAACTAGAAGCCAAGCACACTACACTATACCGAAAAAGAATTGCTTGCCGTAGTGTACGCTTTTGAGAAATTTCGGTCATATCTCGTTTTGTCCAAGAGCATAGTGTATACCGACCATTCTGCTATAAAGTATCTCTTCGCTAAAAAGGATGCTAAGCCAAGACTGATGCGGTGGATCCTTTTGCTCCAAGAATTTGATGTTATCATCCGAGACAAAAAAGGAGCAGAAAAATCTGGCCGCCGATCATCTTGTTTTAGACTTGAGAACCCTCATCAAGATAAACTCGAGAACAAGGAAATCACGAAATATTTCCCCTCGAAACTCTTGGATCGGTTCTCTGCTGTGTTCTGATAGTACTACCCACAAGACCATGGTTTTGCAGATTTTCGCAAACTAGCCATGCGGGAATTTCATTGTCAAGGGAATGTCATCCCAACAGAAAAACAAGTTTTTCAAAGATTGCAAAACACTACTTCTGGAATGACGCCCTATCTGTTTTCCACAATCTGTGCGGATCAAATGATTCCGGCGGGTGTGCACGGCAAAGAAGCTCTCGACATCCTCGAAGCTTGCCACAATGGACCCACCGGGGGACATCACGGTGCAAATCTCACCGCCAAAAAGGTCTTTGATGCCGGATTCTTTTGGCCTTCAATATACAAAGATGCCCACGAGTTGGTTAAAAATTGCGACTCGTGCCAACGACAAGGAAAAATTTCACAAAGGGATGAAATGCCTCAAAATTCCATCCAAGTTGTAAAATCTTTGACGTTTGGGGCATAGACTTCCATGGGACCCGTTCCCATCTTCTTAGAGGCAAACCAATACATACTTGTATGGCGGTCGACTATTTGTCAAAATGTTGAAGCAAAGGCGCTCCCCACCAACGACGCCCGAGTAGTTTGCAAATTTCTTAAATCTCTCTTTGCCAGATTCAGTGCCCCTCATGCCATCATCAGTGATCGTGGAACGCATTTTTGCAATGATCAGTTTACAAAAGCATGCTTAAATATGGGAGTCACTCATCGTCATGCCAACTAAGCGTATACACCCACAGACAGTGGCAGGTTGAAGTATCGATCGTGGTTTAAAAACGAATTCTTGAAAGGACAGTGGGCCGAAAATCGTGCCTGTTGTCGGACATACTGATGACGCTCTCTGTGCCTTCCGTAACAAGCGTACAAAACAACGCATGGTGCACTCCGTATAATTCCTTGTATATGGAAAGGCATAGGTTCTTCCTGCCGATTGAGTTGGGAGCATAAAGCTTACTTGGGCCCTTAAACAGGCAAAATCTTTGATCTCAAAACCTGCGGGTGATCAACGCAAAGTTCAACTCCAATGAATTTTAAGTGAACTGCGTGATCAAGCCTATGAAAATTCCCTTTGATTTACAAAGAGAATACTAAGAGATTCATGACGCAAAGATCAAAAACCACGCGTTTCAAACGTCGGTGATCAGTCCTCCTCTTTAACTCAAGATTGAAAATTTCCCCCTCGCCTCCGGCACGTCTTAAATTCCCGCTTGTCAGGACCATTTACCATTGTTTCAAGTTCTTTCCCATATGGCCCCGTTTGAGGTTATCCCAAAACTCCGGGCCAAACTTCAAAGTAAATGGTCATCGTCTCCATACAACTACTTTGGAGGTGATACCCTCATGGAATATCCCCTGACCTCCAAACCTTCCCTAAGACTACTAAATTCAGGAATTTGGGATCAAGCTTTAGTTGACCCTAAACAAGCGCTTCGTGGGAGGCACCCCATGCTTATCCTAGTTTATCAGTAGTAGTAGTATGCTAGCTTAGTAATGAATAAGTGTCTATTGTTGGTAGAAGCTTGCCTTTTTTAAGTTTTCCCATATTTGTGTTTTGTGGTGTGTTTGTCCAGGAAGTCCCGGATTTTTGAAGCCTCTCGACTCGGGTATTTTGTCCTGCGAATCACAAGAGCTTCACAATCCTCAGCTTCATTGGGGAATCCCGATCTAATCTTATCGCCTAACGTTTTTATACTTAAGCTTAATTCATAAACGTCTTAGGAATTCACGGAGAAAACCTTCGTAAACATTGAGGACAATGGTTCATTCTAGTATGGGGGATCTCGATTGTGATTGTGCCTAGCAGCCGTGTTTCCTCACGTATTCCCCCGTATTTTACCGACCAAAATTTTCAGAAAAATGAAAAAATTTAAAAATTTTTCAAAAAATAAAAGTGAAGTGTTTTGTCATAATTTTGACTCTCCTGCAGGGTAGAATAAGAGTAAATTTAACCCGATCGAGCGTGTTGAGCTCTAGCTTGTTCTTTAACTTTTAGACTAAGCGTTCGGCTGAAACTCGCGAAGAACAAAAAATGATAGTTGTTAAGTATGAGTTGGATGCTAATCAATGATAATTTGGAAATTCTTAAGAGCTCATGTGTGTAATTTTGTCGCTTTTTCTCCCATAAAAGCTCTTAACCTGCTTAATAAAAATACGTGCTACATTTGGAGATTAAACTTAAATCAATATATTTTTATGTAGTATATATAGCAAGAAACTTTAGCCTTAGTTCAAATTTATACTTGAATTTTTCAAAAAGACGTTTTCCCAATGTGTAAAAAAAATGATGAAAAATGCAAAAATATAATAAATATAAACTGTGGGTTGATAAAAGTTTGTTGTATCTTGCCGGCTCACAACCGATGTTACAGCCTTCTAAAGAAAGCCCATAGTAAGAATAATTATCCGAGACTGATAAAAGTTTGCTGCATCTTGCCGGCTCACAACCGATGTTGCAGCCTTCTAAAAGAGACGTGGGTTACCATTGCTTAAATGTTAAATTTAAAGTATGAATTAAAATAAATAAAAGATCACTTTTTGTACATTCAAATATGCTTGTTGAACTTTGGCTAATGCTATTTATAAGCTATGTGGGATAACAGAAAAAACCTGAGAGTTTTTAGGAAACCTAAGGTCCGTGAGTCCCGATACTAGTCTCTGTGGGGTGTCAAAAGCCTGGTCACTTAGCCGCAAGGTTGGGATGTGCCGAGACGAAAGTCGCTACATGGGATATCCTCGCCTTCAAACTTATTCTTCCTCGGGTGGAACGTAAACATAGAATGTTGCAAAATACGTCTGAATCCATGGTTGAAATTCCAAAATCAGCACATACACCCTAAAATATACATTTGTTGGGAGTGAAAAGTTTACAAGTTGCAAATATGAGTAGTGTAAGCATCTTACTCATAATAACGGTGATTTGTTTTAAGCTTGGTTTGGAATAAGTAAAAAGTTCGAAACGATGAATTTCATCCTTTTTTGGGGGGCATTCCTCGGATCGAAATGCATTCTTGTTCATGATCCCTAGAAGTTATAAAATAACCAAAGTCAAACGTTCTAGTTAGTTTATTAATGAAAAATGAAAAATACAAAAAGATGTGTAGGAATAAGTGTATATATATAAAAATGGTAAAGACGGGGATTTTCAACTATGAGTCTTTAACTTCCTCGATGAACACTTAGCTACTTTTCGAGGTATTAGTCGAGAGTGATTGAGATTCTAAATTTCTCTAAATGCTTACTTATCATAGCAATTGCGTGAGGACACGCAAGATCCTTAGTATGAGGGGATTTTAGGTATGTGTTTTAATTACACATACCTTTACCTGTTAAAAACAAGAGCTAAAATAACCAAAAACAGACTTAAAATGCCAAAAATATGCTTGTTTTGCTAATTATGTTGTGCAGGAACGGATATCTAAGAAAAGGACGAAAAACGAAGCCAAAACGACAAAACCGGACACGGAATGGAAAAGCGTGATAAAGACAAAGTCAAGACAAAGCCCAAGTCTGAAAAAAGTCAGACCAATGGTCAACCCTAACAAATCCAAAGTCAAACCCGAAGCCATAAGGGAAGAAAAATAAATTTAGGGGCCAAAATGCCAAGTCCCTAACTTATTTAATGAAGGAAACGAAGAAAATACTTGCAAGGGTTAATTCTGCCATTTTCCCAAAGTATAAACCTCAAGGACCCAATCTGCCAAAGGCAAATTGTTGTACATCCCAAGGACCATGAATGCAATAACACGTATAACATTTGGGGACCTTTTCTGTCAAATCCTCAAACCATTTACACACATGGACTGAATTTGCAATAACAACTAGATCCTTGAAGGACCATTTGTGACAAACCCCCAAACCCTCACCCCGTTTTAAAGTACTGTATATCTTCATCACAAGTTTCCCGCCAAACTCATAACAACCAAACATGTCCCTCTCATCCCTCGTTGACTCCCCCACATACTTCCAAACCCTTCACTCTCATAAACCCCACCCACATGGTCCTTGTCCACGATGGCAATCCAAAGTACCTCAATTCGAATCAATGGTTGTTATAACTTTGAGTGGGCAGTACTCAAGACCAAGGGCCAGGATTTGTTTTGTGTTTATACACTCACAACAAGCACAAAGAGCTATTTTCGTCTCTATAAAGAAGCACACAAGGCAAGACAGAAGGAGAAGACAAAAAAGCCAAGACCTTAGCTCATAGTCTATATAAATCCTTGTAAGCCATTGTGGCAAAGTATGTAGTGTAATTTTTAGAGTTCAGTTTTAGTTTTCTAAGTTTTAACCTAGCTTTTATGTACTTGTAATTTTTTTTAATGAAAATTGAGATTTAAGTTTCAAATTGTGTTCCAAGTTCTTGTTTCTTTTAAGCTCTTATATAAGCACTTTATAATCTGTTTTAAAACCTTAATACAATAATTTAAGAAAAATTAAAAAAAAGTTAATTTTTGATTAAGCTAATGGATGAATAAGTAAACATGGATGGCTCATTGGGTATTTAGTTTAGCTTATTTATAAGCTAAGGGTAGGATTAGAGCTTATTTAGGTTCATTTACTCCTGTTTTGAGCAATGAGTTAAGGTATGCCCTCTTTTAAATTTTTCAGCTTATGAGTACTGTAGCAATAGCTTATTAGTGCTTATTTGCTTTTTCTTTTTACCTTTTTGTGCTTAACCATGCTTGTGTAATACTTGTCTTTAAAATTTAGTGCTTAATTTAGTCTTTACAAATGTTAAAACCCGTTTTTAAAATTATAAAGGGGTGGTTGGGTTAAGCCCAAAATGGGTCAAAATGGAAAGATAATGGGTTATGGTCATGTGGCCAACTTTGATTAATTTGATTAAGCCAATTTGAGTCTGTTTTCCAAAGTCTTTAAGTTTAAAAAAGTGTTTTTCAAGTTTTCTCATTGCTTTCCTAGGTCTGCCAGTTTTAAAAAGGGTCAAAGTGCTTATTTGCTTAAGCTT